>OMNW01011663.1:0-10007 GCA_900303245.1 Selene dorsalis | reverse complement strand
GTGTGCCCACGCATACAGTAAACAGTACCTGATGGCAGTAGTGTAAATGTTTATTCCCATGACGATGAACACAAAGCAGGCTGGGATGATTGCATTAAATAAGTTCATGTAAGGAAAAGACAGTAATTGAATTGCAAGATCTTAACCATTCAGGTGTAAAGTCACGTACACATACTGACAAAGAGAGGGTTCTTGAGAGTAAATGACAAAGGAGGTTATATCAGTCAGAGGTGGGCACACACAGACACACGTGTTTTTGTTTAGGTTTAGTAGATCACGCTTTTTTTCTTTTTTATTATTTTTTTTAATATAACATAACACGTGTGTGACATTTAGTACCAGAATATTGTGGTAATATGTAATATGTGCTTCCATAAAGGTTTTGGCATTTATGAGAGGTAATTATATGCATCTGTGTTTCGCTATCCTGGATATGATCATAATTATAGCACAATAAAGTTATGTTTAATGATAAGAAGAATGATGAACAATAAAATCAGTGCATCTGGTTGATGTGGAGAGATTTCATTACATAAGTACAAACTTTGAGCTGTTGTTGGAGCCGCAAGAAATGTTAGATGGATTCATCACTTGAGGAACATGAATCTCTGCACTGAATTTAATGGAAATCCATTCAGTGTTTGTTGAAATATTTCAGTCTGGACCAAGCTGACTGACGTTGGCTCCCAATAGGCTGGCTGCTAGTGTGGCTAAAAAGGTTCATAAATCCATGTTCAGTAAACATCAAGTACTAAATCCACATTTGTCTTTTTCTTATTTTATGAAGGTCCAGATTAAATTTACTGAATGCAGGTGCCCGAAGTGAGTCCCTTCTTCCCACACTGCCAGGGATAAGGAGTGCCACTGCAGACTGCAGTCCAAACACCACTGATTTATTCATCAATGAGGGATCAGGCATCAGAGTGAGCTCAGCCAAAAGAAAAAAAGAAACAATCTATAACACTCTTAAAGGCCTTAATGTTTTCAACAGGATGGAAACAAAATATAATTATAAAAATGAAGTACAGGAAATATTTACATGATACAATATTTACATTATATTCAACAATGATCAGTCCCATCAATGTATCGCTAAATCAGACCATCGCTATGGCAATCCTGCCATTTAAAACAGTCTCTTAAATGATAATGATTTCCACCCAGTGGTTTTCACAGGCACTAACTTGAACTGTAATTAACCAAATCAGTGAAGAAGAAAGGCAGAGCACCACGACTGACTACTCCCTCTTTGCAGCAGAACAGACATGTTGCTTTAATTATTGTGGCCTGTCATAAATGTTCATTCTGAATCATTGCAATTTTAATTGAAAATTACTTTACTCATTTATATACAGAGTTAGATAACCCTGCTCAGGGGCTGTATAGATGAAAATTAGCTTATAGCTAACTCTGGTACAGCTGTGCATTGTCCATGTCAAACAAACAAATTAAATAAGTTTACTGCAGCTTCATAGTTTGACTGTGTGTGTACCACATCTATTTACTGTATAATCTTTAGGTTGCTTATTTACAATTCACTTCTATGGAGACATCTGTGTTCCTCTTCCTGTTTGTTTGGTTGGACTACAACAGCCTGAACAAGTGTTGATTTACTGAGAAATTATGTCTACCACTGCACTGGGAGGAAGTGGAGGAGCACTTCCAGTACACTGAGCATTGCCTTCATTACAATAAATAACAATTAATAAATGACAATAAATTAACTACTTTCATTACATGTATCATTATTACTTCAGGAAGCATGCAACACACCAAACAGAGCAATCAGGAGAGAGGTAGGCTGAGGAAAGAGTCATTAATAACAAGGCTACATAATCACGATTATGACCAACATATCAGAGACAGTTCGATATAAAGACTTACCTCTAAAAAGTCTCTTACATTCTGGAGTTGAAGTCTCCACCTAATTTGCCCATCTCTTTCCCACTATGACTGAAGTAAAGGCAAAAGTCTGAAGAAGAAAAATATAGCTAACTTTATCTCTGAGTGATTATTTTAGAGTAAATTCAGCTGAAATCACAGCTCAGTCTCTGTCCTTAGGTTATATTCTACATATTAGAAAACATCACAATAAGAAATTCATAATTTGGCTTTATATTCCAGACATATACCAGGTTATGTCCTGCTCATTTTTGTCATTAGTTATTTTGGTTTACATTCATGTATATTTTATCTCCATATCCTAAATGACTATATATAAAAAGCTGAGCCTGTCAGCAGGACCTCCTAGTTTCCCTGTATCAGGTTCTGAACTATAGTCAGGGGGGGATCAGACTCTCTGAAGTGTCTTTCCCTTGGTGCACAGATGTAGGAATAATAAGCCCTGAATTTTTGACTGATTACTCCTGATTTATCTCCCTTTTTCACTTTCATATTGTGGCGGCATGGTGTCATATTACCAGCTAACAATGAGTATTTTAAATTGCACTTGCATTGTTACCACTGAAGTTTTCCCTTGCACAGTGTGAAGTAACTGATGTGCAGGGGCTGTTTGGTGATGAAACAACAGCTGTGGATGTGAAAATAATAACAAAGAGAAGAAGCTGAAGTTGCCCCCCTGTTCTTAGGTCTTTCCATTGAGTGCCACAAACTTGAAAATCAGGTCAATAGTATAATTTTGACTAATATACACACTGTTACCTGTACTCAGCCTATTAATCAATATGGTAGAGTAAGAAGAATGAATTTAACAGGACTGCGTTTCAAGCAAAGGATTTGCAAGTACATAATGTAGTTATGGTGTCCATGCTAATACCATGGAGAGACTGAACATATTGTAGGGATTTGCCAAACAATTCCCATCCCACGTTAAGAGAACATAGATAACTTACTTCCCATGGGCCTCATGAGAACTGGATGGTGCCACTTCCTGTTGGACATGTGGCTTGTAGAATATTTTGGCTTCTTTAGAGGGGCAAAGATGTTATGGAGACAGGGCTGAGTGAAAACCTAACCCAGACATAAAATAATGAATTAATTTAGTTAAGTTTAGGCATCAGTCCTGTATTTCACCTGTTGATTCACCACAGCTTGCTCCATATACACACTCCATACTCCAGGAGCCTGAAGACGAACAGGTGAGCACCACTCATCCATCCCTGAAAACTATATTAGTGGCAGCATGTGGCATGTTGTAATGAAAGTCATTATTTAAGTTAGTCCTGAGCACGCAGACACACACACACCACACACCACACACCACACACAGGAAGTGGGGATTTCACCCCTGCACATGAGTGATACAGCATATCAGGCTTGGATGTGAAGCAATGCCCTCTGATGGATGCTATGTCTGTATGTGTGTCAACTGCTTCATATCTCACCAATGTCAGCTGAGCAGCTGCTGTCATCAGACTGTGCTGCTTCATTGTGAATTACTGCAGCACACAAGACTTATAGTAATACACAGTGACAGACAGCTGAAAGCTGCTGTCACACTCTTTTATTGTTATTCCCCTTCAATGGAATACACACATACTTTATACTGTAAGTAAATCTAACAGCGTTTGAGGGTTGGGCTTTCATTCATCTTGCTCCAAGCTGAATGTGTAAATACACACCTCCTCTGCCAACTATTAAGATGAAAATGCTGTGTTTTCATTTTGTTGTGCTGCCCCAAGGTGTCCAGCAGCAGACAAAGTTGAACACTACATATTCTCCACAGCATTCACAATGATTAGAAAACAGTACACAACTATGACAAATGTGGGAGATAAAAACAGAAGGAGATGGAGCCTGGTTTGCTAGGTATGTCAGAGTTAATATAGAAGCAGTTCAACAATAACATGAGCTCCTTTGAAAGCCCCTACTGAGATGTTCAGGGGGACTCGTCAGCATTCCTTCTACAGATTATATTTTCTTCCCATACATTGACAGTCACGCTAAGTGTGGCATGATGGAGTTCTGCATCTCTCTCATTGGGTCTTAAGCACGGGAACCAAAAAACCTTATCAAAGCTAACTCGTATCATGTTTGTGCAGATACAACTGAATACAGTATCAAATGGAAAAAAAATCAATCAAAATGAAAAAAGGGCATTGATAGGTAGAGGTAGAGTAGTGGTTTGATTTCCTGTAGTGTATGTGTCACTGCCCCCAATGTATCAGAATGTGTGTATGATAAATTATTAATAGAATAAAAAATGCAATATGTATGTAAAGGAGCTGTGTGAATGGGTGAAATAGTGGTATAAAATGCTATGAGTGGTTGTTAAAGGTAGAAATGGGCTATATAAATGCAAGTCCATTTACCAGTAGGCTAATACATTTATTGATGCCTGCTGCACGAGTAGATTTAAAACCATCATCAGCACATCTGTCAGACTGAGGCATTTCCATACATTTACATTTACTCATTTGGCAAACAACTTCATCTAAAGTGACCAACAGGTGAGGGACATCACAACAGCTTCTGTGCAGAAGGAGACGTTGGTGCCAGCAATACAAAGTTCACCTATTCAATAAGTTCCAGATGACCAAGAAGAGCAGCAAAAACACATGCAACATATTCTTTTCTTTTCGCATTCATTCCCACATTGATCTGATTTTGCGATCATGTTGTCAGACTGTATTTGCAGCACATTTGTGTAGATGCGTGTGTTTTCTTAAGTTGCAGTAACATGAGCTCTAAGGGCCACCATAGAAATAGGTTGAAAAGTTGTTTGGTGTAAAGTCAAGCGAAAACAACTGATTTAAAATTTAAAATATTCTGAACATGTCAGAACAGCATCAAGTGAATGACTTAGTTCGCATATGTAGAACTCATTGCGACATGTGTGATTTGATGTCATTTAACGTCACATGACATTTAATGTGACCCGTGAGAGTTTGAAAAGAAATTCATTTCCTTATAATCCAACTCTATGCTGCTTCACAGAGTGTGGAAAAGTTATTATTTAAAATCCCTAACCTATTACACAGAGTATATCGCATATGTTCTGAACAGGACGATCTTGCCCACTGTCCTGTATGTCATAGCAACTCAAACTCGGTCTGGTGCACTTTTGTATGTGATCAATTGGCTACCTAAAAGAACCAGTAGATTGATGATTTTTATTGTCACTTCTCTGACTTTATCAATACGTTTACCACCGACGGAGACAGTCCGCCACAAAACCTTCAAATGGAGTTAATCATGCATCAGTAATGGCGACCTCCACGCTGTATTATGGGCTGCTACAGCACAAGACCTAGAGCCAGACATAGACTGACCGTGACAAAACAGTGTGAGACATCTAGCTTGAAAACAAAGAGGAAAGACTTTCAGGATCATACAACATGATGAATTTAATTTCAACAACAGGTACAGTGGAATAATATGTGTGCGTTCTAATGGGTGTGCATTGTGTTTGTTGTTATATTCAGAGACTGATGGATGAGGACGGTGTGGTGTGACAGGATGATGGGGCATCTATTTGGTGTGTTCAGGGTCAGGCTGACGTTGATGTGGCCAGGCGTGAAAATGAGTTTGTCACAGTGTTTATAGATGACAGAAGGAGAAGCATTCAAAGTAAATACACATGTTTTAAATGATTTTTTTTTCTACAAATTTCAGTTACTTCAAACACACTTACACATATCATTTTATGCAAGAGCTGATCCTCTGGCAAGCATAAGAATAATTTGCCCTGTTTAAGCAGTCGGTGTGGGAGTCTGCTGGCCGGGCCTTTGGAGCCCATGTTAAATGCTCTCCCCTCTCCAGACTGTCATGCTGTATTCTGGGAGGTGTGGGGGCATTTAGTCGGGGCAGATAAATAATGCTCGCAGGGGCTGATTTCCTAATGCTGATGTATGGCTGTGATGGGACAGGTGCTGCCTCCACAGCTTCCCAGCACCACATCAATTAATTTAGCCTGTCATGTGATGAACCAGCTGTGAATTACCCAACACCTCCTCCACAGTCCTAGTTACACACTTACACACACACACACGCATACACAGGACATGCATCCCTCTTTCTCTGTCTGGCTGGATACAGGTTGTTATATAAATTTGGTTTATTTCACCCCTGTGCATCCTGGGATAACTGATGGAGTGTTTTTCTCCTCCTCACGTCCGCACAGTGTGAGGAGGAGTCGATAAAAAAAGCCCCTTAAAAGTTATAAAATGACGATTAAAGTTTATCACAGTTCAGACTGACTTTAGAAAAATATCTGGCAAGCTTCAGCTTTAACCTCCTGTGGGTCCTGCTGATTAAAACCCATGTTACACGCTGTGATCGTACTGTTTGAATCCGGTAACCATAACCATAACACATTGTGATGAATGCATGACTAATAACTTCTCTTTTTTACTCAAGATAAAATGTTCATGGAGGGAAATGATCAAAAGGCCAAGTGTTACTGTTGTTTTCCTTATTTAACCTGTGCGAGGGTTTAAATGCCTGGCACCTTTCTGAGGGCGTTGTTACCAAATACACACATAAAATATGAATTAGATTTTATCTGCAGAGCAAATGGCTAAGTGGCTCATGGCTGAGGAGAACATGTATGTGGTTACATTAGATGAAAACATTCTGGTCCATGTTGTGTCAGAGGTTCTCAGTGTTTTCTCTGAGTCAGATTTTTCTAACAGTAAATAAAGAACTGGGGTTGATTATCAATCCTTTCATTTTCTGTGAAGTTTTCCACTTCTGAATGATGTGCTGTACACGGCCCGCATCGTACAAACCTTTGATGCTCATTTTCGATCAGAGCTCTGGTGTTAGCCAATACGAACTAGAGATGACAAACAGCAGCCTGGTTGAAAGCATCTTTTCATTCGACATAAGAGCTTAGAGCAGCAACTAGAGCATAAAGAGCAAAAACAAGCTCTGACATTGAAGGGAAGGTGATTGGCAAAAACAACTTTGCAATGTATTTGACTGTGTTGTGGTTCACCTGGAGGCTGCACATACTTCACCACACACCACCCATAGAGTTTGAGGTGATGGCTGATTCTGGGCCATGAGGGTAGGCTACTCAATACAGAACTACATAAGGAAGAATCTTGTTATTTTGTAGCACTGCTCTCTAGTATCTCTATGATCTACTGCTATCTGCTAGTTTGCAGCACCATGGTGTTTGTCACACTTTTTCAGATTTTAGGATCAAATGCCACTAACTAGCCATAAAACTCACACATCCCTGAACAGCCCCAAACCCAAAGGGCAAGTTTGAGAATCACATGCCATAAAAGCTCCAGCTTGGTCAGGCAGGAATCAAAACGCCATATTCAAGACATTTGCATCCAGATGGCATTAGTTGACCCATTTGGCTACTCAGTCACTCTGACACTGTCTATTTGATGGGTAATAGATAGTGATAAATGGTGAAATTCATATCAAAGCAAACTGTTGACTTCATCAACATTTCTTTTCAAATGTCACATTGCTCCATTTTTTTTTTGAAGGTATATTTTTGGGGATTTTTGCCTTTAATTGACAGGATAGTTGAGAGACACAGGAAATGGGGAGGCAGAGAGAGGGGGAATGAGATGCAGCAAGGGGCTGCCGGATTTGGGATTTGAACTTGGGACCGGCTGCAGCAAGAACTATAGCCTCTGTACACTGGCCACCTGCTCAACCCACTGAGATATACGGCACCCCATGCTGATCAGTTTTGACATAGATCATAAATCATAAACTGTAAAAATCCAACTACACTGTAAAATAACCACTTCAAATGATAATGTTTGAATTTGCATACGAGTTGATTTGATACTGAAAACACAAATATGCTGCACATTTTTTGGCTTTGTGGTCAGTCACACACAGTTTGAGATTCATGTTCCTTGTAATTAATGCTGGGCCAGCCAGGCCCTGGAAGGGCCAGTGAGTGTTCAGGGGTTAAATTTACTGTTGCTGTTGTGTGGGAGACTCTAAAGTCCAGATAAATGTCCACTGAGCTGGATGATGAAGTCAATAAATAAATCAAATTTGTGATGCTAGGACCACATAGATAAAATGTACGTGACACGTCATAAAGAGGATAATGTGGTCTGCATTCAGAATGATATATTTTCAGCATTGAGTCCACATGCAAAGGTCACCCCAGTGAGTGTGAGACAACACTCGTCACAGAAGAATTGATACAAACCATATGTGCTTCATCTGAGGGCGCAAGGCAGCCATTAATCTCCTCCTCGGCCCAGCGCCGCCTGACCAAGAATTATCTCACCAGGTCCAACCCACTGGTAAATAATTGGAGCAGAAAGTGATCCTACCTCATTAATACGTCTTGTATTAGCATCAGTCACTGGCCTACTTAATGTAGCAGCTACGGTGTGAGGCAGAGGTGTGAAGAGATAGTAGGAGCTGCAGATGAACTGAAGGTCAGCTGTAGTGTGTGCAGAGACTTGTGCAAATAGCTATGAATCATGAATGAATGTCCTTGGCTCCCTGGTGTATGATTAGTAATTATTTCAGAGACAGGATTAACCCTTTCATTGCTTTTCATGTTACAGAACTTTCACAGACATACAGATCACTTTGAAGTTTGACTGTCGGTTGATGAGATCCAGAAAACTCACAAAACAATGTTTTTTGTTTCATCTTTAATCACCATTTACAACATCACAGATGAGAGGTCAGGATGATCAGACACTCCTGCTGCAGATCATGTAATCAAAAGTCAAAATAGTCTCCTTCCTTAAGCACTTAATGGGAGACCACCATGAGGTCGAGGAAGAATGAGTGTGTGGTGCAGATAGAATCAGACTGCAATTGGTTTTGTTACAGTTATTTATAAAACTTGGAGAATGAATCCTCCATTATTAACCACAGAAGCAAAGCAAACAGGATTGAGATATTGAAAGAAGACAACATAGAGGATTGAATCATTAAAAAAAAAGAATTAGATAAATAAGAAACTGTGTTTCAAACCAGTATTCAAACATTTAGACAAACAGGTAGTTTTCAATTAAATTCAAATGAGAAAAAAGTGTCTTACACAATGGCAAGGGGTTAATTCAAGTTACATGTCTAGTTGCAATAGTATTTGGTTCTGATGATGATGTTTTTAGAAATTCAATGAGCTCTTCATGATGACTCCTGACTGAGCAGATCTAAAGGTGAATATGGATTTAAGCTGCAAGTCGATCCGACCTGGATTTTCATCAGGTCTGGATCAGGACTCAAACATGAAAAAGCTGCTATGTTGTTTCAACATTTGACATAGAGGTGCAGTGCATTGAATGTTGCTGCAGCAAAGAATTATGGGACAGTATTTTCTCTTTTCCTTTCACCAAGGAAGGTCTCATGTTTCCTGCTAAAAGAGATAAGACAGAAAGTACTGAAGCTTATTTCCTTATCATATGGATGATAGATATAGATTTAGTAATTTACTATACGTTAGGCCCCAAAAGCAGAAAACATGTTTAGTAGTGCAAGTGGTGCAACTTACTGGTGCATGAAGACTGAGGCAAGCAGGTAAGGAATGGTTCTGGGATGGAGGCTGCTGGGCTGATGTGGAGGCAGAGGCTCAGGCAGGTGGTTAGCAACTGACTGCTGGGTGTTGGAGAAAGGGCAGGATGCACAGCAGGCAGACACCCGCAGAGTGACTGTGAGGCACAGGGAGAGTTAGACTGTAATCCGAAGGCAGTAAACAGGAATTACCAAGAAGGCCTAGACATTTACCACTCAGATAAACTGAACAATCTGGTGAAGAGTGACTGTGAAACCAGGGTTAAAGTGTTGCAGGGGCTGATGACATGATGGACTCAGGGGTGGCCAAGGGAACTATGCCCCAACACACAAGCATAGACACAGAGAGATAGAGAGACATAGAAAGAGAACGCAGGGAACACTAGAAGGAAAAACAGACAAAAGGCCCATACCACAAAGTAGGATTTGAGGTTATCAAAGTTACTTTGGTTTTTTTTTTTTTTTTTCAATTCTGCAACGGTTCATCTATTATCCAGTGTATCACCATGGAAACTGATGCAGAGCCTGCTCCCGCATACGTTAACTTCAGAGGGTCAGATCAGAAACCTGTCAACAACCAAACTGCT
>OMNW01011661.1:11169-29796 GCA_900303245.1 Selene dorsalis | reverse complement strand
TTGCTGCAGGTCACATTACAGACTTCTGACAGGAATAACTGCCATGCTGTGGCAGCAGGATAAGACAAAGAGACCCCTCGTAGAGGAAACGTCCATGATTTTCCTTTTTCCTCCAGGGTTGATGTTACAACACACATGAACAAGTGAAGAGACAATCTTCTATAGTCTACTGTAAAAAAACAAAAACAAAAAACAAACAAACAAACTAGAAAACTGTAAAAGTGCTTATATTATTCATGTAGTTATATAATTAGAGTAAGACATTTTAAAATCAGTTAAGACTTACACAACAGCAAGTGAAGCAACCTTTCTATGTGAGGTTAGGACTTGAATAGATTCACTGTGCATTTTTTTTTATAAATATATAATCTGCATAGAAAACAGGGGTACTTTATCTAACATTGCATTCATGTATTTAACTAAACCATTTAAAGATCAAGTCAAAAGTCAACCCTGATTCAACCTGAGGCAAATCTTAATTTAGTCTTTTCTTGCTCTAGTTATTGTTATTTAATAGACAAATACAGAAAGAGTAGAAGAAGAAGAGAGGGAGAATTGTCGCTCTGTTGTGCAACCATGTTAATGTAAACACCACGTCTTTAGCTTTATTTAAGTTTTTGTTTTGTTCGTTTTGCTTTGAGTTTAGAGATCACCTGGCATCTCGTATCAAGATGGGAAAAAACCATAGAAAAAATAAGACGAAACATTGATATGACATGCATATTGTTAATCAGTGATGAAACCATCTCAGAAAACAGGGAAGTCTCTCAGTCTTAGACAGTCGACTGCTCTAACTCAACCTGGAAGGGATATAAATAGTGCAATATAAACTGGGCCGTCTCAAAAAGCCTGTCAGGGACAGATGTTAACTGCATTAGGTGGCCCATGTTATTGTTAACTAATAATGACTCATCAGGGTTTCACTGGTAGACTGGGACAAATCTGATCCAGATACACTCTAATTTTTTCTCAACAATTTACATATGTACAAAGCGAATTCCACCACAGGAAGTCGTTTGGCGTCTAATTGAAAGAATTAGCCTGTAGAGAACTCACAGTGATGAGATTCCACATAAAAGTGACTTTAAGTGAGCAGGAATAACTGGTAATAAAAGGTGAGAATACACAAGAAGATAAACAGTTAACTATTTTAGCCATAAGAAGGTACGTCAGTGTCGTTCTTGCGATTTTAGAAGTGCCATGTGCACACTCATTAAACATCCAGATATTGCTCTGGGGAGGTGGACAATAATGCCACATTCTCATAACTGAGTAATTGAAATGAATATAGGATAAAATCCTACTGATGAGTAATACAGGTTTTCAGGTTTTCTGTACCAAAAGCTAAAGTGTTGATTTCAGGTGTTATTATTAGAATTGTGCTGTAATTTGCCAAAAGAAAATATAGGTCTCCTGCATAACAAACACAGGAAAAAAACATGCTCTCCACTTCCATTTTACCCCAAATGGCATGTTGAAAAAATTTTTTTATTAAAAAAAAATATTATAAAAACATTCATTAGCACTGTGTAACCTATTTATCTAATGTGGAAAGTTCTGCATCATTAATGAGATTCAACTAACACTACTTCCTCGGCTGGTAAAAAAAGAAAAAAAAACAACAAAAAAAAACAAAAAAAACGGCAAGATATGATTAATTACTGCCGTTTGTTATACAATCGACTCTCTCAGGTTTTCTTGTAGGGTCAAGAGGTGTTGATGGGGGGCAGAATGTAATAAAACCTCATTAGTAATTTCTACAGGTACAACCATGATGTTTGGCTCTACTGGTGGTTCTGGACCACACTGGGCCCCTGGATAATGTGACAATGTCTCAGGATTAGGAGGCTCTTGGCTGGCTAGAGTCTCTAATGCGGCCTGCTCCATCTCCGCTGCCAGGTCCGCATTGCTCCCATAGAGCACTCCCAGCTTTCGTGCGAGTAGCCCCTCTTTTTCCGGCGGATCTTCACCTTCGTCATTCCTCCCGATCCTCTTGGCACGGTGCATAAAGGCGGCATGGCGTATGCAGCGTTTCAGCAGGTGCTTGCGGTACGCCTGTTGAATGACCACAGCAGCGGTCTGCTCTTCCTTGTGGCGTACTGTCGTGGTGATCGGAGCAAAGGAGTCTGAGGTGGGGTTGTTAAGGATGAACTTGGCCTCGATGCTTTCCCGCATTGCCGCCATCTCAACTGTGTCTCCCAAGACCATCTGTGTGACGGCCAACAAGACATCCAGGCAATGAATCCTGTCCCCAATGACCAGCGGCAGATCCATTTCAATCAGGCGAAGCCGGTTAGGCTTGGCCACCCTCAGTGGCTCCTGCAGGGCGTCACAAAAATCTGAGAGGCGGCTGTACTCTATAAACTGAGTTCCATCGACGTCGAACTTCTCCCAAGTCTCGTTGAACATCTCAAAGTCGTCCTCACAGAGCAGATCACCACTCTCCTCCTGCGCCACATTGAAGTTCTCCAAGATGATGGCGATGTACATGTTGACCACCACTAAGAACGAAATGATGATGTAGCTGCAGAAGAACATCATGCCCATACCTGGGTTGCCACAGTTACCCTTTACGTCCGTGCCTGGGTTCTCGAAGTTTGGATCACAGTCTGGAGCCTCCCTATTCAGCATTGGAAGTAAAAGCCCGTCCCAACCTCCTGACGTTGTGATCTGAAACAAGCAGATGATGCTCCCTCCAAACGTCTCAAAGTTAAATATGTCATCGATTCCCGCCCCCTTTTTGACATAAGCAAAGTTTGACATGGCAAATATAGAAAAGATGAACATGATGAGGAAGAGCAGGAGGCCGATATTGAACAGGGCAGGAAGTGACATCATCAGAGCAAAGAGAAGTGTCCGAATGCCCTTAGCTCCTTTGATAAGACGGAGAATCCTGCCTATTCTGGCCAGTCTGATCACTCTGAACAGAGTTGGTGACACAAAGTACTTCTCAATGAGGTCTGAGAGCATTGTCCCTGAAAGGAAATGAGAAAAAAACGACAGTCAGAGACAGTGCATGAACATCCACTGTCCCTCTGTATGTCTGTGAAATGTCAGGTACCCACCTGCTATTGATAAGATAACGACGACAAAATCAAAAATGTTCCATCCATTGGTGAAGAAGTACTGTCGCAGAGCAATGAGCTTCAACATGCACTCTCCGGTGAAGACGACGATGAAAGCCACATTGACCTTAAAGAGGAAGTCCTCCTTCTCTGCACTCTGATTGTCCGTCTCCACCATCATGGTCACCATGTTGAGGCAGATGAGCACCATGATGAAGATGTCAAAGAACTGCTGACTGATGAAGTCAAACACCATGCCCTGGATTAGGTTCTGCAGGTCAGAGGTAGAAAGAGAGGGGGCGGGGGTTGAGAAATACAAATCCAATAGGGTCATTTGGCCTGTTCACACCAGCAGTGTGCAGAGAAGGTCAACACAGAGGTCACTGATGACATCGCCATGCATACCACACATGCCGAGCTGATGTGTAATTACTGTGGTTTACCTCGTTCATACTTAACAACATCAAACTATGTGGATTATGATTACTATTGAATCTTTCCCAAACAGCATCACACTCATTAATTATTATCATTAACACACATAAATGAATGACATACTGTTGGACGTGGGATTGGCTTCTGTGGCTTCTTTGAGCCCAGTTTTTTCATGGCATCATAGTATTTCTTTTGTTCCTCAGTCATGAAGATGTCTTTATCTCCAAAGTGCAGACAAAACAAATCACAATGATTATTATAGACATTTAAATTACATAACAACATTTCTTAGACTTCACTTGGTGTATTTCAGACTCCTTCTTATGACAAATATGATACTTATCTTTTTCTTTTGTTGGTTGAAATTGTCAATAATGACACCGATAAAGAGATTGAGTGTGAAGAAAGCGCCGAAGATGATGAAGGTGACAAAGTATATGTACATGTAGAGGTTGATCTCGTAAGAGGGTTGTTCCTCTACCTAAAAGGAACAAAACATTCAAATCAATAATGGAAAAATAAGAGAAAGCAATTCGTTTCTCTGTTATTTACATATGTACATTTTTGAATATATTAGGAAAGATGTTTGTGAGACAGGGCAGAGACGAGACAGGATAAAAGGTTAAACTGCAATTTGATACAAGTCAGGAGACACTTGCTGATCCAGAGACAGGGGACTCACTTTACCATCACCATCTGCCACATATATATCACATATATATTCAATTAACTTAAAGTGCAGGAAGGTGTTAGTAAGGGAGAGGAAAATATGCTGCATGAACTGAGAGCATAACAACTGGATTTTTTTTATGTTGCTCATATTATGTCTCTACATCTGTCCTTATTAAAAGAGTGATTTAGATAAGCAAAATTAAAAAAAAAATTCTAAATTCTTCCTCTCTGAGGTATTAGGCTTACTTTTGACTTCTTTTTATGGGTTATTATGGAAATGCAATCAAATTATTAAATAATTTACATTTCTTGAGCAATGTGCAGGCAGAAAAGCGAATGACAATGTTTGATTTGAATTAGTTAATCTGAGAGATAAAATGTAAAACAAATTGGAAATTAGTACGAAATACTTTTCTGAATATGACGTCATACTGTAACGTTACAAAAACAGAGTGTACATACATAAACTGCTATTTTTTTGTATAAATAGATCAAGTTGTAAATACATACCTCTCTGGAATCAACAGCAGCATACATGATGTCCATCCAACCTTTAAAAGTGGCCTGTAAACACAAAGGACATCGTCTCAAATGTGTTTAAGTGTATCAATCTGCTAAAGCCTCTTTCCTCAGCAGCACCCCCTCACCACTTGAAGCAGGGACAGGTATCCTTGGCCAACATTGTCATAGTTGACCTTGACGTTGACCCAGCGTGCTTCCTGTGTGGCCTCCTTCAAGGCCATGCAGTCACTCCTGTTGTTGACCTCCGTCATGGGGAAGAGCTCCTCTGTGGTCGTGTTGACACAGCGGTAGAACTTGCCGGCGAACAGGTTAACTCCCATGATGCTGAAGATGAGCCAAAAGATCAAACACACCAGGAGCACATTGAAGATGGAGGGAATCGCCCCAACAAGAGCATTCACCACCACCTGCACAACAAAGAGGACTTTATTAGAAATATATAGACTCATTTACTTATGTACTTTGTTTGTAAGCCAGAAAAATGTGGTATACGTCAATGCAATGCTCAGTCATTGCTGATACTCTTACCTCAGCCAGTTCTGTTAAAGCAGCCATGGTGTGATCATGCATACAGCAAACACAGTAAAGAAAAGCTGGTCATATTAGTACAAGAATGCATTAAACATTCAAAAACAAGGTTAGCCATGCACTGTGCTCATGTGCTGGACCACAAACTTACCCTCATCCCTTCAAATCTTGACAATGCACGGAGCGGCCTTAGTGCCCTGAGGGTTCTGAGGGATTTGATTGGTCCAAGGTCAGAGTAGCCGAGCCAGTTGGCAACTAAACTAATCAGGGAGACCTGGGGCAGAATCAGAGCATTTCCTATTCAAGTGTTACCACAGACTTTATCTGATGTAAAGCATGTTTGTATGCATGTTGTGTTTCTAAAGGAGACATCAAAACTTACATCCACGATGAAAAAATCTAACCAACACCAAGCATTGGTGAAGTAGGTCTTGAAGCCATAAGCCACCCATTTTAGGAGCATTTCAATGACAAAGATGTAGGTGAAAACTTTGTCAGCATACTCCAGAATAATTTTGATGGTTCGGCGTCTTTCTATGTTGATGTCCTCAAAGGCCTGCCAAAAGAAGACATTTGATACTCAGATACATGTCCAAACGGTATTAAGAGTGCCTTAATGCTATCATAAAACAGTCAACATTTCTAAATCTGTTGCACTGGTGACAGCACTTACCAGAGCTCCGCTGCTGAGCAAGATCATAAAGATTATGAAGGTTTCAAACCAGTCATGCTCCACAATGGTGAAGCAAGTCCTACGCAGGTTCCACCATTTCTTGCCCCGGCCTTGGGTGATGTCCACAGTCAGACATGGCCAGCGCCTCACACAGTCTGAACAGAGAGGAAAGGGTTTAGCATTATACTCCACAAGATTTCAGCAAAATGAACGCTGGTAATAAAAGTCACGGTTAGTTTTACAGGTTGGCCGTACTGTCAGTGAAGCAGGACTCTGGCTCGACTGGCTCTGGTTCCTCTTCTTCCACTTCCTCTGGTTCAGGTTCAGGTGGTTTATAGTCCACTGTGCTGCAGACCGAAGAATCTCCATCACTCAAAGCACCCATCAGCTGGTTGAGAATCACACAAGCAGATGAGTTAGCATGCCAAAAAAAAAAGCGCACAATTAATTACAAGGGGTGCTTTTGTTCAAAAATTTGGATGCAAATAAATGTCACTCACTTTAGTGTTTCTTGTCTTAATGCTTTCATGAACTGAGTTTTCCTGTAATAAAAAAAAAGCCTGTATGAGCAGTAAGTCAAAGATATCCAGCTCTGAAGTTAGGTTTCCCTCCAAAATAATTTCCTTGTACAAACTGCTGGTCCCACAAGTCCCTCAGAAAACAGCTGATAACTTTAGGTTTCCATAATGTGTAAACACCGGAGTGAGCCTGTAGTTTTGGCGATCTTTAAAGTTTCGATACCACCAAACGTGGTTTCTGTCCGGGAAACGGTGGTGATGATACTCGACGCTTATAAGGAGCTTCGGCTTTTGTTTACAAGACGTAGTTTAGTAGCAGCACTACTACTTCCGGCCATGTTGGAATTCGAAGGACGTTGCTAGGTGAGGAGCCGGGCCGGGGAATACCTGGTTAGCATGCTAACTTCAGATGGAGAAAAGCTAAAAGCTTAAGCGAATTTCGGTAACGAAAGGCCGACACGAAAGAGACACGAGTCAACGCTTTGCTTTCCACCGCTGGATACGACTCATGGTCAGGAACGGAATTTTGTTTGATGTTTACCTGAGGCTAGAGATGTAGCGATTAGCAAAACTAGCTACGTAGCAATAAGCAAATCAGTTTGTCCCTAATTTCCTCAGGTGTTTCCGTCTAACCTGGGACATCCGCACATAGAGGTTGGCAAACTTTACATACCGTTAAAGCAACACTATGTACTATTAGTGGTGTACTCTGGTTGAGAAGAGCAACTGTTTGCTACCTGTGTCATTCCCATTGAAGCACATAGCATACATGAGTTTGGTACTATTGCTGGTACTGGTGCTTTTGCCGGTACCGGTGGTGCCATCGTCGTTGCTGGTGATGGTACCGTTGCCGGTGCCGGTACTGGTACCGTCGTCGTCAGGAAGTCGGTCGTTGGTACCGGTACCGTTTCCGGTACCGTCGTCGTCACCGCTACCGGTGCCAGTACTGGTACCGTCGTCGTCAGGAAGTCGGTCGTTGGTACCATTGCCGGTACCGGTGCCTCCGTCGTTAAGAAGTCGGTGCTTTGATTGTGTCCTTACCAGCAATACATAAAATCAAAGCATTCACTAATGCCCTGCATCATTCTTTATAAGGTGTGTAGCTTGGTGGATCCTAGTCAGATTTTCAGTTTGTCAGAGGCTGGGTAGTATTCTGCTTTGGGCCAGTGTCATGAAATAAGGTGAAATACTGTCTCCTCCACTACACTGTAATTTTATCCTGATTGGTTAAGCATACTGTATGTGTGAAAAAGTGTGCTAATATGATGAGATGATTGACACAACATCAACATGAGAAAACCAGTTAGAGATAGATAGATAGTTAGTTTTCTTACTGAGGTCTCTTGGTTATTTTCTTCATCTAAAATCTCAGATGGGAAGTCATTATCATAATCAGAATCCTCCTCCTCCTCTTCATCATCCTCATCCTCTTCGCCCAGGTTTTCAAAGTCTGACTCTCCCTGGGCGATGGGCACATTGAGGTTGAGCTCTCCATCGACAGTAAATCCAGAGGGCCAGCCCTCGACCACACAGTTAGCTATCCCATCAGCTGTTTTAAAACTGGGACTGGCATCCAAGTGGTTCATTTCAATTCCCTCCATTTTAGGGTCCCCATCATCCTCCGGACCCTCCTCAGGCTCCTTGGGTTTTCTGTCAAGAATCTGCAGGACCGTTCGAATGACAAAAGCTTTGAGCCAGTTGATGCCCCGCGTGATCCTGCCGATAGCAATCTGGAGGTTGTTCATTTCCCCGTCGTCATCTCCTGCCGAGAGGTTGTCTCCGCTGAACGAGCTGAGCAGTAAGGCCAGGAAGAGGTTCAGGACCTGAGGAAGGAAACATGAACGACTCATGAAGGTACTCTAAAACACAATCTAATATTTTAAATATAAAATCAATACAATGTCAACACCTTGTACCATGATGTGAAAAACAGAAAGTATACATGGCAGAAGATGCACACAATCTGCAGATACTTAATATATATTTGATTAGGCGATTAAAAATTTAATTATCTTTAACATTCATTCCTGTTTAAAGAGTGAGAGACTACTTTATAGTCCCATGTGAATCCCCAAGCTTATGGTGACTGATTGCGGGGTCAAAGAGTGTCGACATTGCCTGAACTAAAGACGTTCTGGACTATCTCAAATGCACATCACATATCAAATTGGGGCTCCGATGATGCATCAGTAAATATTATGTCGTCTGCCTCCTGTTGCAGACGTGGCTATCTTTAGTTTCTTAAACCTGTTAGTCAATTTCTCGGTTCCTGTTTCCCAGGTTTAGCGGGAGATCATGGTTACAAGGGCCAGTGGCAGGCTGATCTATCTCATGCCAGTGCAGGAGCTGTGAATCAGTAAAAGAGGGTTGAGGAAACAGGATGAGCTGCTCACAACACAATCCAAGTAGATAGTGCATATAGCGTTTTCAGTTTTAGAGAGGCATGAGGTAAATTCTCTCAAATATTACTTGGGTAATTTCCCTGTTGTAGAAATTACAACACGGAAATTTTTGAACAAAAGTGTCTACAATGTGTCTACATTATGAAGAAAGACTCAAAGCTCTTGAATTGTGCTAAATAATTCAAGCAAAGAGGTGACAGCAAGGATGCTGAAAGTCAATACAGAGTCCAATGTGATCTGAGATGTCACCAGCATTTTTGAATATGAATGGGCTCAAGAGCAAAGATAATCAGCACAAAATGGTCAACACGTCCCTAAACATACAACTCTGCTCCATATGCTGTAGTGCTGATGGCCCAGTATGATTACCTCTTCATCAATTATGGTTCAATCTCCTATCAAATGACTTTTCCTTAACACCCAGTCCCGCTGCCACCTGAGCTCTGCTCTCTCAGCTGTCTGTGTTTGTTCCCTCAGTGGCAGCGTGCTTACTTGAGCCGGATCTTAGCACATACCCAAGGTCAAAACCACTGTTTGGTGGCACAAGTCATTTGATTTAAATAGAATACCCCCAACCCCTCCCCTCCCATGAAGTGTTTAAGTGCACTATTTGCCTTTATGTCAGCACAGATAGTGAGCACTCATGCATCAGATGAATGTACAGTGGTGTATGGATGGAGGGTTTGGTAGGAGGGAGGGGGGCACAGAGTGTGAGACACAAAAAAGGCATGATAATATTGGCACAGTGTGGTCAGTGCAGTACTTTTGTCAGCACTTGACGATGAGCCATTTCCTTTTCAATTCTATGAATAACCTTACAGGAAATGGTTTTGGCACTCGTCATTTAATATGATGCCGAATTGATGTCTGCGAGTGATCATCTGTATAGCCTTGTTCTGTGAGGCCAAGATAAAATGTCAGGGTCACAGTATTGTCATGCTCCAGACACTGAGGATTCTTCACTAAACAAATTCACACAAATTCATCCAGACACTGAGCAAAGGTAAGCACAGATCAGTTAAACAGTCGTATCCCTGATTTTTAATAAACTCTGATGCCCCAAAACATGCCAGATTTGCTGTACTCTGTCTTGTGTGTTTAGGTTGTTGCTCATGCTGTAATACTAATATGCTGCAATGCCCCCTGATGGAAACATTTTCTCCCCCCAGCTGTGCCTGTCTGTCCTTGGCCTAGCTCAGCTGAAGGGTCAACAATAGATTGCTGAGACATGCAGACCACAAAATCTCCCGGCATTATAATAAGATAACTGTTAGATTTAGAAAGATTTTACCAAATAGGTTGTCAGCTTTACAGCTTCACAGCAGGGACAGTTGCTCAGTTTGGATATTGCCTGTGTAGCTGAGTGGAAGCATCTGTGAGCTTCTCAGGATTGCGCATGAAGGCATAATTTAATTGAAAAATAAAACAGAAACTACATTTACATTCAGTGACACAGGTGGACACACAAACATATATATTTACCATTCACCAGAATTTTCACTTACCACTAGATTTCCAATGACCATGACCATCATGAAAACAACCATACACATCCCAGCTCCAGCCACCTCCATGCAGTCCCACATGGTCTCGATCCACTCCCCGCACAGGATGCGAAACACGATGAGGAATGAGTGGAAGAAGTCGTTCATGTGCCAGCGTGGCAGCTCGCACTCTGAGGAGATCTTGCACACACAGTCCTTGTAACTCTTGCCAAAGAGCTGCATGCCCACCACAGCGAAGATGAAGACAATGATGGCCAGCACCAATGTCAAATTTCCTAAAGCTCCAACAGAGTTGCCAATGATTTTGATTAGCATGTTGAGTGTGGGCCAGGATTTGGCAAGCTTGAAGACACGAAGCTATCTCCAACATGGGACATACACACAAACAAAGACAAGGTGAATAAAATGAGGAATTGTCACTGTGGTGAATGAACATAAATAAATTCAATCAATGTTTCTCACCAGACGGAAAGACCTGAGGACAGAAAGCCCTTGGACATTGGCCAGCCCAAGCTCCACAAGACTGAGAGTGACAATGATGCTGTCGAAAATGTTCCAGCCAACTTGAAAGTAATAGTAGGGGTCCATGGCGATGAGCTTGAAGAACATTTCAGCTGTGAAGATCCCAGTGAAAACCTGAAGTGGTAAAGATTTTCTTTTTACAAGAATTGGCAGGAATGAAGACCTGAGATCTTCTATCATCTCTGCATTGAAATTCAAAATCCAGTGAGGTGCATATTCACCAGATTCCCAACTGAGAGCATATTGTCGAACTCGGGTGTCATGGGGTAGTGCTCCATGGCCATGAAGAGCGTGTTGAGCACGATGCAGATGGTGATGGCCAAGTCAACAAAGGGGTCCATCACCACAAAGTGCACCCATTCTTTAAAGGACACCCAGGGTGCGCAGCAGTTCCACTTCAGGAACTTGTCTGCAAACTTATACCAGCCAGGCGGGCATGGCCTCTGTGCGTCCTCCAACTCTAGAGAAAGACAGACACAGAAAGGAAAAACAATCAGCTAGTCTACCAACAATTTTTCAAAAGTATGTGTGTTATCTGTAAGTGATAATAAGGAAACAACTTGCAGAATCCTGCCGGGCCACTTCATAGCTGTGCTGAAATAGCCCAAGCTTAACACCGTGAGGGTGCAACTCTGAAAGCTGATGGGGATTCCTCCTACACACAATGTGATTAGCCTGATCATGGCAAGCACTGAACAATGCTACTGTATTAACATCGGAGAAATGAGTGTATAATGTTTACAACTGCTTGATAATCTAAGCAATTAGAGCTCACATTAGAGCTTAGGCTCTATGAACCTGCAACTAAGCCTTGTGTATTTCTTCATTCCCTGGTGGCACTTGACACTCACTACTAGATACTTGCACCCTGCTGCTTAAGCCTTATGGTGTTGTATCATGTGGTCATTTAAGTGTAGCCTAATCCAAGCTAGAAAATATTCGTAATTCTGTGTGATGTGTGCTGGTGTATTATCAGCATGAAGTTTCTATCTTTATTGGCACTGTACCTTCCATAGCAGCTGCAGTGAGCACAGTCATGGCACTAGCAGATCTCTCTGTCAGGCCCGATCCTTCCACATGTAGCATGCTGTGCACAGAGCCCAATGACTTCTCTCTGAGTTCGTAATCTAGAGCAGACTGTAAAATATGTTGAGAAACTTTGAGCACACACAAAGATTTGTCTCATGAAGCTTTATGAAGAAATCTCAGTAAATCGACTGACCTCATCCATAGTTGGTGCTCTAATGAGCAGATGGGGAATGATTCTCCCATTACAATCCTTGATGAATTCGTCACGTTCAAGACTCCTTTCATCATCTGCCAATTCGGATGATGTATGATGACTGAGTGACTTCTTACTGGTTAGAGTGGTTCGGCTCCCAAGAAGTTGAGCCTGTAGGGTTTTTGATTTATTTAAACACTAACCACACACATTTGTTTTAACTTGTAATAACTGTTTTAACTTGTGGATGTTGTGAGTAGGTATGTTTGTAGTAGTTATGCAGATATGTATTGGAACCACACATAGCTGTGTGGTCCCAATACTTTACTTCATGGTATCGACAGCAAATAATGACCAGATGCCAGTGCTCTCTTCTTCTAGAAGGTGCATGAATGTTGTACCTGTGTTTACCGTGGGTCATCAGGACATAGCTGATACCTGATCTGGTCATTAACGTCAGTATTGATAATGGTCCAGTCTATTAGCACCTGCACCTCTTGCACCTCTAGCTTGCATCCTTTACCTGTTCTTGATTCTTGAGTTGTTCTAGTAGCCGCTGAAACTCCTCCTCTTTCTCTATGGCCTCTTGTTGACTTGCTTGATTCTGCTCTTCATAAGCCATGGCTACCACAGCCAGGATGAGGTTGATGAGGTAGAAGGAGCCCAGAAAAATGATCACCACGAAGAACAGCATGTATGTCTTACCAGCCGCCCGCAGGATCTGTGTTTGGACCAAAAAAGAAGCTACGAGAACTAAGGACAAATTTCTTAAAATAACTTAAATTCTGAAATGAAAAATTTGGTTAGAGGTCATGAGTCTGTTTCTTGCAACAAATGAAAGAAGTGCCAACCAGCTGGAAAAGGTTCTCCCAGTAGTCCTGGGTCATGAGTCTGAAGAGAGCCAGGAAAGCCCACCCAAAAGAGTCAAAGCTGGTGTAGCCATAGTTGGGGTTCCTCCCAGCCTTCATGCATGTGTACCCTTCAGGGCACTTTCTATCAACAGGGAAGAAGAGTCAGCATGCTACAATTGCTCTCCCCATACCCCATACTGTTGTGACAGATGTAAATGAGATAGTCAGGGTGGATAATACGTACCCAGCATCAGAGCTGTTCCCACAGATCAGAGCATCTAGGCTGCCATCCAAATAATAGTGATTTTCTATAACCAAACAAGAACAGAAATGCTGACATCCATCCTAAAAATGTAAAGCTTAAATAAGAGACAGAATCCATAGTAAACATACCTGTGTTTTCTATATATTCTTTAAAATTAAAGGTACTGTTGTAATATGATGTATAGTTGGTGTTGTTGAAGGACACAGTGTCATTGAATGCCATTGTGGTATTAAAAATTTCAGTTTCATTTGACTCAATGGGCCACCGCACACATTTTTGACGTAGATTTCCCATGAAAAGCTGAAGGCCGACAAGGGCAAAAACAGCAAGAGCAAAGACAGTCAGAATCATGACGTCCACCATCTTCTTCACTGACTGGATCAAAGCGCCCACGATGGTTTTAAGACCTGACCAAACAGACATAGGTGTCATTGGCAATTATATCTAAATATCATACAGCTCTGCAACAACAAATTATAAAAAAAAATAATATCACAAATTATTAATGAAATACTGAGTATACCCATACTATTTATCTATAATCACAAAATATAATACCACAGACACATCAAATAAAATATCAACACTAATGTTAAGCGTAGTATATATTCTCCTTTAGTAAACTGCACAGGTCACACACACAAATCAATGTATATTAAACATAAAAAATACCAGGAATCACAGTAATTGTTTTGAGGGCTCGAAGCACACGAAATGTCCTGAGAGCTGACACGTTGCCAAGGTCAACGAACTCAGTGACGTATCTGTGGAAAGACATAAAATAACAAATCAAAGACGCCAGCCGGATTAGAGACAACATATTATTTATGTATCAATACTTGGGTGTATGACAACTGTCCACATACATTGCATAAAAACAAATCTGCAATATATCAGCTTTCATATGAACATATAGATCATTTGCCTCAAAAATATCTAGTTTTGGATCTGTTTTCCCATTATTTTTTGCACTAAAAATGTTGGTTAATGTCACAATAAGTTGATTTGAAAATTTTTTCTCATTTTAAAACATGTGCTCAGATACTTACGCCATGCTGATCACCATGAAATCCAGCCAATTCCATGGATCTCGAAGGAATGTAAAAGATCCAACACAGAAACCTCTCGACAACACTTTGACTGTTGCCTCAAAGGTATAAATACCAGTAAAAACATACCTAGACAGAAACACCGGCCATGGGTGAGTATTACCAAAATATAACACAGGAATTATTGATGCCAGAGAAAGTGGTGAAGTACTCACTCAACAGTCTTACTCCATGCTGGTGGGTTGCTCATCGTCATGAATACACAATTCGACAGAATTGTTATCATGATGAACATGCTAAATAATTTAATCCAGTATTAAGGAAAGTACATTAGAGGTACAGTGTTAGCAGATGTGTTAGCATTTTACCAAACATTTAAACCTAAACACACAAGTTAATTCAAAAGTTATGGTGACAATAGTTCAAAGGATATGAATGTATGAGAATTTTGATGGCTCCTCTCCTAACCACACTAAAGGGGCTCAGAATGTAGCAAGCTGGTTCAGCATTGAACCTGTAGATCGTGTTTCCTTTGCTGATCACAATGAATGTCTGAAAAACACAAGAATTGTCTGTGTAAATTCAAGTGAGTCTAGAAATAACATTTCAATAAATACTTAGTGATGACAATCCTGAAATAATAAACGAACTAACATATGCATATGCCATGAAACTGTATATGTTTCGTAAGGGATAGTGTATGCAGTTGTAATAACAAATTTATGTCAAGTAATACGTCTTGTCGTAATGTGAGGTTACGGAAGGACAGCGTCAAGGTCATTAAATACTGGGCGTGCACAGTGGTTGTGTGCAGACATTTATTGCCATGTGAGACGGACTTTCTGTGCTTTGTAGAAGGGATCCAGGTCCTCCAGAGGTGTGTTGAGCAGCTCTGATGGAGGGTCTCCATAAATCATGGGCAGATTCTTTCCCGCCTCCAGGTCAGCGCTTGGGGCTTCTTGCTCTTGCTTCTCTTGACCCTCTACTTCTCCGGCCTTTTTTCTTTCCTCCGTGAGCCTCTCGATCTCCGCCAGTGACTTCTCGGTGAAGGGGCGGAACGCATAGATGCCTGGGGGAGGGAGCAGGTTTGCCATCTTCGCATCGCGAAGGGATACCGCCTCACCAGGGTTTCCCTAGAAGAAGCTGGAGGCAGAATATATCAGTGAATACAGGAAACTCAATGCATTGCCAACCACAGTTTTGAGATGGGCGTAGTGTGCAGAGTGAGCATCGAGCCATGATCCCAGAACCTCAACCATTTTCAGCTCAACACTAACATTTTGATTTGATTCATTTACAACACAACAAACATGGTCCAGTAGAAAATTAATCACTAAATCACAATTGACAATTAAATTTTCTTTTCTTTATTTTTTGTGATTGTAAACTGAACACCTTCTAAGTTTAGAATAAAAAACAAAACAAGGCAACAACAGGCATTTTCCACTGTTTTCTGAGATTTCTTGGACCAAACAGTTAATTGAGAAAATACGCGACAGAATAATAGATAATATTTTTGCATTTATGAGTGAATTTCTTTTTCTCTCCCTCCCTTTTTCGGTGGCAGCCGCTTAAAACTTGAAAGTGGTGGTAACGATTGTGGATCTCAGTTACTTTGATCTGTGTCCAAACCCATCACTCTCACTCGCTCCTGCCCTCCACCCTGCACCCCACATCTCTGATCCGACACACCATGAGCACCTAAAAGTGTCAAGACAAGTAACTAAATGACTAGACGCACTCAGGGCAAGAGCTTGGACTTTCCCACCCTTCTAAAGAGACCATGACATTACTTGTGTACATCAGATTACTTATTAGCTTAGCAGACGCTCCATGCTGGGTCCAAGTGGCATTTGCTTACGTCCTTTGATGTGTTTAGCAACCACTCAAGATCACTTGGTTCCATCTGGTGCAGCTAAGGTTAGGCTGCTGCTGTTGGGGCACAATAATGTAGTTGACTGTCAGACATCTGTAGATTTCACTAAAATACATTTTGGGATACTAAAAATATAAGTTAGCAGTGCTTCTCAATAGGTGCTAGTAAGACTGTAATCCTGACACTGGTATTTTATCTAACAAGAGCTATATACGTGTGCAAAATGTCGACATAAATAGGTTCATAGGGAACATGTATTTCCCAAAGAGCAAGAGAGATGTGCTGTGCAGATATAGCTCGTTTGAGTTTTAAGCTTTGTGTTGTCAACTCATTGATCACACAACTTCTGTCATCCAGGATCAAAACTGGGTTAGCAACTGATTCCAGAAATCAAAGCAGAGCCCCTCACAAACACAGACCAATCAAAAGCTGCCTGTTTCCTTGTGACATCCACTTTCAACTTCACTAAATGTTAGGGACCACAGATACAATAATAATTGCCAAAACACACAAACGAGCTGGCAACAGATTGAATAGCTTTTGAGTTCACGCACAGAGGCCAGCTGAGCCATGAGCACGCTGGGATGGACTGTGAGAGTGACAGCGATAGCCACCGATTGCACATATCAATTCGGGGGGTATAATGCCCACTCAAACCACCTCGCTTGAGCAGAAACGATGCATTCACACACACAGGAGGGGACGCACACGCTCGCACAGATACGGTGGCTGCCCAGCTGCTACAGGCAATCAAGACGGAGCGTCGTGTTACAGAAGCCCGATGACTCTGCTCATTCCATCCTGGCTGAGCCTTTGCTCTGCGCCTCACATCCCTCCGATAAACAGGACAGCATGCCAACTTATCTTACCGAGCCGACTCCTCTCCCTACTACCTTCTATTTCACATGGGGCCCCAAACACACTAAGCTTCCGCCTCTGCACCCTTAACAGCACTTTAAAACCCCCCTCCCACCACCACCACCTCCACCATCCTGCTATATGACACTTGAGGCTCTTAATCCCTCTTTCATACAACGCAGACTTCAATCATGCCATCTTGCCACTATCACTCATCAAAGCTGCCATCCCTGATCACTCAAACACACCAGATACCGACCGCCCCCTTCAATTACAAGTAAAACATGGGCACTTTATCTTACACAATTATTCACAGGGTTAGGGTTAGGGGTGAGTTTGTTAGTGTCATCCAGTCACAAGATGACCAGCACAATGCCACACCTACCACCTAACTGCTCCACACTCCCCTTCAGGCCCAAGTTTCAACCTTCATCATCCCATTTCAAAACCCCCCATTCTGGGAGCTGTGGGCCCCGCTGCCTTCAACCGTGAGCCAACCTTAAAATACACATCCTGAGAATGGATGTGTTTCTCTGTCGCTTATGGGGAACATTTCCTGATTGCATTACATCACACGGCTACTGCTAAAGCCATCAAATGTCCTTTTTTAAAAGAAGCTGGGTCCCTCTGTTGAAAGCCTGCCAATCTTTAAAAAAAGGCCTCTCGCAGAGGTTGTTGCCTTGTCTCCGGCGTCATGTAGGTAAATAATACGCTTTGGCAGCATGTTAAGTTTTGTAGCTACATTTATCAGTGTCTCTTCATGAAAGAGCCAAGAGTGCAGAGCCAAGACTGGAATATTTAGTGTCAGTCAAAATAGATTATGTATAGCACACTAAAACTCATCATTAAACGTCTCCAGAAAATATGATCCTGTCTCAGTTTTTAAGATCAAGAACAAAAACAACTGGTAGGTAGATGTGAAGTGATGAAAGAAGTGCCAGATCCAGAAATGTCAAATGCAATACAATACGAACTGTTGTAAAATGAAATCACTTTACAGATATTATATTTGACATTATTTTGTCTGTTAATTCTGATGCGTCAGTGTGTAAGCGGCATTGTGTGTGTGAGAGAGAGTATGAGTGTTAATGAACTCAATGACATTTAAAATGTGGAAAAGGGCTTCAACTTTCACTGTTCTGTTTGACAAGATGTTTGGTAACTGCTGGTTTCATCATAATAGTGCATTTTAAATCTTAATATGTGTTTTCTTGTGTAAAATCAGTACCTGTCAAAAAACTGTAGATATAATGCAGAAACAAGTACAAAGGTCCCGCTAAATTTAGCTCAGGACTAAAATCCGTATGTCCCAATGTGATGCTTTTCGATGGTTCAGTTTTGCAGTTCTTTCTTCCTTTTTCTCTTCTCCTTTGCGGGCTGTCTCATTATGTACACTGGTCTTGTGCAGATAGAATGAGTGGACATCTCTGCGTTTACCTTCCGCCTGAGCACAAACCTCCAAACATCAAGCTTAATGCAGCTGCCAGCTTAAAAACATGACAGTGGTGAGGTGAGGCGATAAGGATGTGATACAGCCCATGGTAGTTTTACTGAAATTTTGTGGGTACAAATTAAATAGTCTTTTAATCCAATTGCATGTCTACCCTTTGAGTAATATGCAAGTGGATAAACCCATGTACCTATTTTTTTTTTTTTTTACTTAA
>OMNW01011659.1:8215-20892 GCA_900303245.1 Selene dorsalis | reverse complement strand
TTCCCCTGTTTAAAAAAAAAAAAAAAAAAAAAAAATCAAGCCTCCCCGCACAACAGAGCTTTATTACGTTATCTGCTACAGGGAGGGGGCGGTGGTGGTGGTTGGCTGGGAAGAGACGGGGGCATCCATTCTGTCTTTTGTGCTGGAGCAGATTTTCCAGGGGTCAGTGAGAGCTCGGGTGGTGGGTTGGTGGGTTAGGCTGTGTGTCCGGTCAATGTGCTGCCCAGCTTTTGTTTTTACTCTACCTAGAAAGATGTCTCATACCGAGGCTGCCTCGATGTTAACTCCTCGTGGCTAAAGCCCGGGGACCGGGGCGATAAGTGCCCGGGGTCTCCTCAGCGTCAGCCCCAACCCTGCCTGCTCTGCTTTACACGCAACGCTCGGGAACGTCTCCCCCGAACACAGTCCAAAATACCACTAACTTTACCTTAACCCCCCCTCTCGTCTGAACACGTTCGTATACTTCCAGCGAGACCTTTATGGACCTTTAAAAAAATCATTAGCTGCCACCGTTCACTTCGACACCCACTGCACCCGACGGCACTCCAGTCCAGTAAAATGTTGAACTTCCGTGAGAGCTCCCCAGGTAGTCCCAGAGCCTCTCACCGAGGCACGCGAGCTAGCGACGCGAACCGAAAACTTTTCCCACCCGAGGAGCTGGTTTGTGTACTTTAAAATACCTTCATTCGGGAATGGTTTAAGTGAAATAACCCCCCCTTAACCGTGTGTGTGTGTGTGCCGAAAAGCAAGGCAGCAGCTAGCTCGCAGCTCAACGTTTGGGGAAGATGACATGTTAGTGTCCCCCGGGAGAGGAGAGCGGTGGATGTGAGGGGGCGGAGGCGGCTGTGAGGCCTGCTCGGTAACACACCGTGTTGTGGTGGTTCTGGTTGAGGGCTTTGATAGACTACACAGCTAAAGGACAACAAAACAAACAAACATGGATTTAATCTCTACTAACCAGAGCCCGGGGTGAGGTACTTCTCTATCAGCTTCTTGTGCTCTCACTGTGTTTATCCTCACCTGACAACTAGAAACACATCATTTCCAACATTATAATAACAGCTTACCCACCCCCACCCCCCCTCACCCCAAGGGATTCCATTCACTGGAGCATGTAGATGTCATAACCTTTGAAATGATGCCTCTGTGCATTATCCTAAACCACATAATCCCCCAATTATCCCCCATATCGGCTCCATACCAAATGCAGTTAATTGCATCAGATTGTGTGTGTGTGTGTGTGTGTGTGCAGTGGCTGTTTGTCATACGTTGAAAGCCGGGTCTTGCTTGCCAAAAGCCGTCGTCGTGGTTATTGAACAATGTGTCTTTACTTCTACCCAATTGGATGTTGGTTGAAGCTCCTCAGCACACAGCGAAAGTGTCCTCACACGTGTTAATGTGTATTTCCTGCCAGACCCGAGAATGTAAATAAAGGCTTCACCTTGAGGTTCAAACTCAAATACAAACACACACACACACACAGAGTTGCACACATGCACAGAGTGATGGGGGAATTGGATTTAGTGAATATGACCTTGTAGGTGTCTTCTATTATTGAAATTCAGAACTCACGCCCAGTAGATTCTCAACGTGGGTAATCCTGAGGATGAGCACTAAAACAACAGTTGTCTGTATTCTGTCTATAACCGATTTATAATTGATGATGATCTGAAATACTCATCACAAGTTCCCTCAGGCTACGACAATGTTTCAAATGTGCATTTACCATCTGAGAAGAGTAAGAAGTGTTTTCACATTTCTAAAGCTGCAACTCATGAATATCTGTGTATTATTGTTGTCAGATATCTGTTGCATTGATAAAGCTCTGAAAAACTCAAGCCAGCAAATCTCTTTTTTCTCATCAACATCCCATAAAGATGAGAGTCAACGAGAAGAATGGAGACGCTGTCTTTTGTGAGAACGCGTGCTATTTGTGAAAAAAAAGCTTATAGGAGCTACACAACCTTCATCACACATGGCCGTCCACGTAATGATGTCTTTATTTGACAGCGGGCAGCGGAGAGATGACAGGAAATGAGGGCAGAGAGCTGGAGTACCCCTTGATTATTATCTGGTTAAGTCATTCATTAAGCATGAATGCCACACATTCTCTGCTCCGGCCGCTTCGACGTGACAATTTCCTGTCTCTCTCTGTTTTATAATCTTTATAAATGAAAAATGTCTTTTGGTTTGGGCAAAACAAGACGTTTCAATACCTCGCGATTTATGTTGACGTCTCCCGCCGCCTCGGGATTCTGGGAAATTACGGTGGAAATTTCGAACTATCAATCACAAAATAATTAAACATTTATTTTTTTGGCCTTGAAGTAATGTGGAGATTCACCTCCCAGACTCTTCAGCCGTATTATGCTCTCTTCATAATCTTCATAAATAAAAGTCTGCGTGACTGTTCTTGCTTTTGCTACCACATGCTTCTTCTTTTTTCCATTGCAGATAGTACCCTCTTCGTAGGGTTTTGTTCCCACAGCAACAACGCATCAATAGGAAGTGCTTAAACAATGGAGGATACGTTAGGGCTACCGAACAGAGCCGCGGCTGCACCTCCTCAGTTGACCACGGCATGGGTCTGTGGTTCACCATAGTCAAAGTATAGTACGATAAATAACAGATCAAATTCCGTGCTGAGCGGCGTACAGTTGTTCAGCCGTACATCCTGTCTTGCATAACGATGACAAAGAAGTGATGTCTCTCTGATTAATCAGCAGCTTGTGGTGTTTTCAAGTCACCTGCTGGTATTGCTTCAGCTTGTCCGGAGCTGGGAACCTTTTGACCAGTGGAAACCCAGCGGAGTGGAGTTGGTCCCATATAGTGGGGAGTTATTGGACAATGAAAATAACCATTAGTAGTGGAAGCTGATTAAAATCATGAAGGATAGCTAACATCACGTCACGTGAGAATAACTGAAAATGAAAGCAGCCTTTAAAACAGTATGGTTTTTGTGGTCCTGATGAAGAAGTGATGAGATGCAGATTCTCTGTGTTTCCCTGTAAAACCCTGCATGTGTTTAACTCTGTTACCTGTGTGTCTGCAGCGTCAGCATGTCCAGTGAGGTGCAGCCCAGGCCGGACGACAGCCCCAACACCAGTGGGGGAAGCTCGGACGCCGAGCAGAGGGAGACGGCTCCTCCGGAGCAGTCGGGCCCCGAGCAGCGGGACCAGACCCAACCCAAAAAGAAGGAGGCCAAAATCTCCAGCAAGACCGCTGCCAAGCTCTCCACCAGTGCCAAGAGGTAGATTTGCTGCACTGATTGTCTTTTATCTGGTGCTGTCTGCTGCCTGCACTGCTCTGACTGCTCAAGTGCTCTTCTGACACCTCATTGTTCCGCTGCTCTGTGTTTGCTGCTGCGTACCTGCTGCTGTGTTGCTCTTTGACTCCTCCACGTATCAGCAGGACCTGCTGTTTTTCCTCTTTTGTTATCTGAAGACTTTTGGATTTGTCGGTCAGAAAGATTTAAGGATGTCACCTTGGCTTCTGAGGAAATATGTCGGACATCTTATTGATTAATTGAAATGATAAGAGATTATCATTCACTAAATTATCCTTACTTAATTGGATAATGTGTTACTTATTTATCTATTGTTTGTGCTGACATTCTTTTCTTTTCTCAACCACCATTCTATTATCCAAACAATTCATACGACTTAAAAGCTGCACTTCCTGTACCCTGCGTTTCCAGCCCCTCTGCACACCTACAGCGGTGGATTGTTTTATTCATAAAATGACTTCCTGCTATAGAAGCAAACAGGCAGAGTCCTGCGTATCATCTGCGAGAACAAAGATATGTGCAGTTTAAATCTGCAGTAATCACACAAATATGCCTCCAGATATGTCGATACACTGCAAACATCGCCGCTCTGTGGTTTTTTTTACTCCCCTCCACAAACACACACACACACACAGTAGTGAAGATCTGCTGCTGGAAAATGATGCGCACTGTAAACAAAATTCAGCCCTGAAAAGATTTTTAACCATCGCTAGACGTGTTTATTTTCAACGCACCCCCTGCTGCTTCTGCTCTGTTCCCTGATGTAACGGCACTGATGCGGCTGAGAAGCAGTTCATGGGCGGTTAGTGCTGGATGGTGTCACTGGGTGATTACTTGTTGTCTGTGTGGACAATAGGCTGTCCAAGCTGCACCATCAGTGTGTGTGTGTGTGTGTGTGGATGCACCAAAGTTGTTGAAGGGCATGTTTTTGTTCTCTACACTGTGCCACTTGACAGCTGCAGTGACAATAAGCGCTATACTGTGTGACCAGGCTTGTTATGGGCCTCCAAAATAAAAGCACACAATTGAATAACTTGAGTCCAATCAGAACTTGGGGATGTTCAGTCAATTTGGATCCTTGGCTGTTCTCATTCAGGGGCTAAAACAATACAATTATTGCATTTTTTTGGGGGGGGGGTTGTTTGTGTTCACAAGGTAACAGTCCCAAGCGGTCCAAAGTTGTAAACAAATGCCATGCACGAACCAACTGTTCTCTCATTGGTCAGAAATCTCCCCAGGAAGGAGGAGGAGTTTACACTGGAAAAACAACAACTATGGACCATCAGCAGTGAGTGTGGATAGTTTGTTTTTTGAGCCGGTTGTGTTGGTTGCTGAGTTGATTAAGTTCTCACTGCACATGAACCAGACCAGACCAGCCCTTGTTGGCGATCTGGGCCCGCTTGTTTTCATCCGAGATTCGATGCTCCGTGTTTTATAACAACTCCTCCAAACGAGCCAGGTGTGAACCAGGCGTGGGCCGGTATGAGATTCTGACAGAACCTGAAGCTAAAATATCATGGTTTCATGGTAATTCAACTACAGCTCTAAAATGTGTTGTTTTGAAATGTCTCGGAAAAAAAAAACTTCATTAACTTAAAAAAAACTTAAATTAATGGACGACGTGGAGGTGTGAGCCGTCCGATGTGAAGCGTATCACTCACACACACACACACACTACTTGAGTGAAGTTTTTGGCTACACTAGTACCCAGTGCGAAGTGTCACGGGGCTTGCCTTCTCCAAATGGGCGACGTTGCATTTTTCTCAGCCATCCCCGGGACATCGTCTATCCACGATTTGGACGATCTTAAAATATCAATATCGCCCAACTCTAATTTGGATCATTAGTAAATGTGTCTCAAGTTTCAATAAATAATCAAATTCTCACACTGGCGGCCCACTAACACACCCTTAGATTGATGTCCGTAAGAAGATGCGTTTTTGGTTTTGAAGGTGCTATGTGTAATATTTGGATATTACTTGTTAGCATTACAAGCTGTTCACTTACTGGTCTAAAATATGGATTGTAAATTCTCCATCAAAAAACTAAAAGAACTAAAAGTAAAACTTTAAAACTAAAACTAACAGTAACCCAAAGGAGCAGCGCTGCCCAAAGAGTGTATTCTAAACTCTTCTCTTGTAAACACCATGACGGCTGAAGCTCTTGGCAACCGACCCTATCACCACCACCATCTGCTCCCAACAAGAAACCTCATCTGATGGCAGAAACAAATACATACACCACCTTTTAGCAACCATCAATACAGGTTTGCATATCCTCTTTCTTGATTCTCTCTGGATTAACAGATTGCAGCCTCCTGCTGTATGGAGGTAAAACCCAGGGGCATTCCAAACACCGGCTTTTCATTGTAATAGCTTTGCTCAAATGATATCGACTTATTTGTCAAGGCTTGCAGAATGCACCAGTTTAGTGGTTTCAGCGTCTCAGGGGATTATCAAACGCAATGAGCCGTGGAACATTAGAGAAAGCAAGTTTTTGGCTAAAGAGGCCGGACGGGATGAGTACGAGGAGCTCGCAGCGTTACCAGTGTTTTTTCCCTTTTTGGATTCCCAGGCCCGGTCCGTGGCAGCGTTCTCTCTAACAGGTCCTCGGCTACAGCTGTCACAATGTGCCACCTCAGGAAATACTGCAGATAAAATTACACAGTAAGCACTCAAGCTGAGAATGACTCCATAACTGTGGAGATTGTATTACAGGCTCCTTTGCAAATATATTTCGCCTCTTTCCCCCCGAGTGACTCATGTGCAGTCATTGCCCCACTGACACACACACACACACATACACACACACACACACCTGGCTTACTCTTACCCTTTTATTGTATCATCAACCTGCGAAGTTCACCTCAGCCAGAAGTTGTTAGCAGAGTGCAGTAAGTGTATATACACTCTTTCAGATATAGTTGTATTCCCTCAGTACTTGTGTATACAAGACAGCACAGTGACGCATTAAGAAGCCTTCACAGGCTGCTGGATGGCTGAATAGCTTAGCGAAGCAAAACAACTGCGTTGCACAAATTGATACTGTCGACCAGTATCAAAGTGTCTTGGCAGCGCTGACGTTTGGCACAAATCCGTTCACAGTCGTGTCCAAAAATGTCTCGAATTTTCCAAATCTGACAATCTGACATCCACAACCTCTTCATGCTGCGATGGGCCAGCTGTGCTGAAGTGAGAGAGGAGCCAAGGGTTGAACTTCTCTCTCTCTTTTTTCTTTTTTTTCACAACTATTTCTAACAATTTTCACAGGAAGAGCCTGATGCTGCTCAGATTTTCCTGGAGAGACCGTCTGAAAATGTCTGCTGTTTTCCATGTTTTCAAACAGGGTCACGTCTCCCCATGCTGTTCACATCAGGCTTTTGATGTGGACTGTGCGTTTTATGAACTGGATCTGACCTTCTCAACTTTAACTGGCCTTAACAACCAATGACCATAGCCTTGGCCATGTCAGAGCTATGTTTGTAGTTTCAGTGTTCCTCAGTTGGTGCTGCCATTTAAAGGGTCATATCAGATACCCAGATTTCCTCCCCTGTTAAAAATGATTTTCCTGATTTCCAGCAGGTAGTGAATTTCCTTTGTCTTCTTTGGTTATAAAGCAGGTCCAGGTTCTATATTATTATTAATTATCAAAAACAGAGCTTATTGAGAAATGCGCACAGCCTGTGTTCAGAAACTCTGCCCACATTATCTGAAGCGGATTGCAGTAGATCCACACCCCCGGTTCTGCAAACCCTGCCAGCCGCGAGGCAAGGAGGAAGCACAAGGAATATTTTTATAATATTAATCAAATTGCAAGTAGATAATCTGTGTAGTACAACTTGGGGGAAGTGATTTTTTCTTCAGGGTTTCGCTCACACCTTCAGTTGCTACATGAGGCTCTTGTTTGTTTTTTTTCGGGGAGAAGTGTGAGTTAGGAAATGTAAAAAAAATATGCTGAGATGGATCTTGGTGCATAAAACCAGAAGCAGAACCAGAAAGCAAGCTTGTTATTTGACAGTTTGCAAATCAGCTATAGCTGGAGGGACATAAGCTGGGTCTGCATCCTTCGTAGAGACACGTTTGAAGGCTGATTATGTCACAGCGTCATGACAAGGCCTGTCCTGATTCACAGGCTCCTCCAGATCCGGCCTTCTCCTGCCAGTTCCAGGAGGACACACCACACCACACCTATCCTCCGTGGCCTCCCGTATCACGACATTCTTTGACGTCGATGTTGAGCTAGCTCAGCGCTGAAGCCGTGGAAGCCCCCCGCTTTCCAACCAGCTCGGAGGCTTGTTGGCTGTTAGCAGCAGGAGTGGAATGGTTAGCTTGTGAGAAGCAGTATAGCAGGAAAGATGTGCTTTAGATTTAAGACTTGAGACTTTCCCTCTTGTAATTACATTTGAATGACACATAAGATTATCTTCAAAAATACATACTGTACAAGTTCATCATGTGCATCAGCTGTCATCATTCACTCATCAGTCACTCATCATCTCTATTGGTAACAGCATTTTAACATATTTGGCCAGTACAGTGTAATGAGAGTAAGCATCACATTCTTTGCCACATCAATGCTGAAAAAATATATTGTGTCAACACTGACTGCTTGTCTTTCTTCTCTCTTTCTTCCAATAGCAAATCATTTTTACGCCCCCGCTAACAAACACCTGAGTGAACAGACTGCATGATCAATATAAGCAGGCAGTTGTTTAGTTTTTTTTTGTTATGCCATCCTTGAACATTTTGAGGTATAGCAGATAAATGTGAAACAGAGATGCAAGGGGAATGGAAATTGAAATGAAAGAAGATCTCTAAGGGGTGTTCAGCAGAGAATATGTCATGTCTGAACTTGGTGAGTTGAATGAAGTGTAAGACTGCGAGGACACAGCAGTGTGCCGGTTGTAACTGGGTCAGTATCGTCGGTGCCTGGGTTCAGCCAGGCTCCGGTTATCACCAGGGATGTTCCTCATGACTGATTTCCCCGCTGAATAAAGGGAACGTGACATTTAGACAACTTGACTGCTTTATCAGAAACATCTGCAGCTAAACACCGGCCGGGTTTACACACACTTTTTTTTTTTACATTCTGATTCGAGACATTCCAGATGAAGTGTAGAAAATGAAACGCACTGGTCACTCCCTGTTTGAACTGCTGCCGTGAGGCAGACGGCACGGATCAATCGACACAAGGACAAATAGATTCAGAAACAGCTTCTACCCCACAGCAGTATCCACACTTCATAATACCAAAACCTAACACATGCTGTTAGTGTAATAAGGGAGTGTGCAGTTGGCAGGGGGCAGAACGTATGGTTGTATGTTTGGTGTTTTTACGAATATGAATAACTTAAATAACTCATATTCATATTTTTGTCTATTTTAACTCTATTTATTTTAGCCACTTTTTTGGGGGGCTGGTCCTTTACAGTTTCTTTTTACTACCTTGAATGTTTCACTGGCTGGTTTGGTATTTTAATTTCATTGTACATGTTACAATCACAATAATATTTTATTCTATTGTACCACAGTTGTTGACTGGTTAACAACCCTGGTCTACCAGCTCCTGCGGGTTTCTGTTTTTTTCCTAATGCATGAGCAAATCAATTTACTAGTAGGCATAATATCGATATCCAAGAGTTTCTTTTTGTAACTGCTTATTTAAATATCAAGCTCATTTTTGGGACCTGAGAAGCAGCAGCTGAGGAAACTGTCTCATCTGGAGCTCTGTGTAGTGCCTGAGCTGAGCGCTGCATCTGGGCCTGATATTAATCAGTAGATGGAGTTTTCCCAACAGCCATCATGGACCAGATGTCTGTGAAGTGCTCAGGAAAATGTAAATTTCAATCTACAGCTCGGCAACAATCTGTCTATCTCTGCATTTTCCCCACACCAGTGAACAGAGCCCCAGATACCCGAGTTCCTTCACCTTGCACAGCAACTCGCCCCCACCTGCTTAAAAATGAAACGTGGCCTTACCTTCTGCAGAGGAGAGAATACCAGCAGCATTTAAAGCTGATCGGCTGATGGCAAAGTAGAATACCTGGCTGCAGGATCCTTGTATGCAAATGAGTGGTATAGTAATGAAATGAATACTTACCCAGGGAAAGTCTGATGCCCTGACAGGCTATTCATTAAACCTTTTCTATGTGCTGAGTGTGGAAAATCCTCCAACACCTTCCTGAAAGCACAAGGCGTGAAACGGGTCCGCGATCAGCCAGCGGCAAAATGAACTGACCCGGGTGCATCGTATACATTTCCTTCATGTGACATGGCGATTTGATATCAACATCAATCCAAGCTCACGGGGTCAGAAAACGGCAAATATTTAGCTGTGCGTCCCCGTGTTGATCTTTGCATGACAGGACTTATTCCATGTGTTCAATCACATTGCTCTGGAGCTCATTAGAAAATCAATGAGGTGTTCACTGTGTACACTTACAGATTGATTTTACAGTCAGGGTTTATACAAATGTCCTCTGTGTGTGTGTGTGCGTGTGTGTTTGGGTGTGTTTGTAACACAGATCTCTGTCGTTTCAGAATCCAGAAGGAGCTAGCAGAGATAACCTTGGACCCGCCACCAAACTGCAGGTAGGAGCCTGTTGATTATGCATTTTTACAGGAACCATGCCCCGACACCTGAGGCGCCTGTGTGTGAGTGTGTGTGTGTGTGTGTGCGAGGCTGTGTGAATGGATTGTGCTGGCTCAGTCGGTCACATGAACAACACAGGTAGATTACTGTAGCACTGTTTGTTCTGGCTCAAGCCTGATGAATGGACGTCGGGTGGAAGCAGCGTGACGCACGAATAAGAAAATAACGCTAATGATGTAAAATCCGATTGTCGGTGTTTACCATCAGCATCGCTGTAGCAACGGCGCTGTGTTACCTCACGCTCCCCGAGGGTATGAGAGACATTCTGCTGCAGCTCGACTGGTTCGCGCAGTTTGTGTTGCTGCCTGAGTCAGGTGGTGGTGAGAGGCAGAGGTGGTTCTGCTGCTCAGGGTTTCAGTCACAGCTTTCATTGTGTCAGGGTTTCTGTCAAGTCAGCGTTTGTTATTCTTCTTAAACTGATGACTTGTGGTGTGCAGTGTTAGAGGGTGAAGGTGGAGCTCTGACGCTGTTACTCCAAACTGTTTAAACCAGCCATGTCAAACTGATTCCACAAAGGGCCGTGTGGCTGCAGGTTTTTGTTCCAACCAACCAAGAACATACTGTTTGACCAATCAGCTGTCTGAAGACTGAGATCAGTTGATTAACTGAGTCAGGTGAAACAAAGACCTGCAGCCACACCGGCCCTTTGTGGAATCAGTTTGACATCCCTGGTTTAAACCCAAGCCAGCATTTTCTCCTCCAATACCAACTCTGATACCTCAAATTTAAAACCTACAAACCTGGCTCTGTCACATTAGAATCAGTCTGATGTGTAGCATAAGCCTTTGTAGAGAATCATATATCACCAGGCATGATGTGCATAGAATATAAAGGTGGATGTCCATATGTTCTGTGATCAGAATCAGAAAAACCTGTCCATTGCAGGAGGAATTCAAATTCATCTTCAGCATGGCTCTGAGAAATTAAGAACACATGCTTAAAAACCTAAAAAAAAACGCTGTTAAAAACAACACACAAGAATGAATGTTCTATATTAAGGTTAAGAAAGTGGCAGAGCTCAGTTCACAGATAATGTATTCAGAAACTCAGCCCTAAAACCGGCCATCAGGACTCCTGTAACTTTGTGATGTCACAACAAAGCAGTCACAGCTCTTAGCCATGCTCCAAGTTAAACTCAACCCCCACATTTACCATCCACTGCCTGTGGGCCGGTGTTGTATACAGATGTCATAAACAGCACTGAGCTGCTGTGATGGAGGGTGATGCACGCAGACGCTGCAGTGATTGTTCTCAACAAGGTGTCATTTACCTTCATTACAGGTTTCAGTAGCTTTTCATCCAACCACATCTTCATACTCACAAACCTACACTGACTTTTGACTCTAACATCACCTGATTCCTCAGCAGGGGTTTAATTAGACATCCAATATTATGACACCTAAACCAATAGCACGTGCAGCTACCCATTTGATGGCTGGGGAAATTAATTATCAGCTTTTTTAAAATATTTATGAACTGTATTTAATGCGGTAGGATTTTCTTATTCTAGTTGCAAGAGGGTCCTCATTAATATGATGTAGCTGTAATCCTCCTTTTGTTCAGCATGGATTAAGCTTTAATATTAGTTTCTCTGCAGAGCTTCAATAGAACTTCATAAGATTTTTCAGGAAACAGTACAATGGCAGGCTTTGCTCACGCTGGCTGACCCTTAATGGCCCTTTTAGTTTGCAAGGTTTTAGGCAGAGTAAATGCATTTATAATGAAGCAGGTGGAGGAGGTAATGAGTAGAAACAGTTGCTGACATGAAAATGGGCCCACTGCTACAAACAAACAGTGTAAAACAGACAACCTGTATTAAATGTAGATGTTGATCAGTCCAACCTGAGACTGACCTGGCTGGCAAAGACATCTCACAGAGCTGATAACAACAGGAGAGAAGCCAGAAGAGCTCAGGTTTAATAATGGACACTCAACAGTTTCCAGAGGAAATAGAAATTTTTTTTGAGTCAGTCTGGAAAAGACCATGTGTCATCATATGTCCTTCAATACCGAATTCATCTCCGGCCTCATGTTACCTTCTGTGAATTTGATCCTAATCTAGATTTTTCCAAACTGAAAAACAACAGAGCGCTGGAATCTGATCTGGAATCTCAGTATCGGCTTAAACTTTGGATGTCTGATAAAAAAATACATGTCGTATTGCTGTTACTAAATTTAGGTGATGCCCCACCCAGAACTGAGGTGGACCAGATGATGAGTTCCTTTTTCTAATGAATCTAAGAATAAATCTCCAAGAGAAACAGATGCGTCTGGCGTCTGCGTTGATTTTAAGCAGGAGACTTTTTCCATTTGTCATAATCCCTGACATATACACCCAACATGGTGAGTGCTTGATGTCTTATTATCACCGCTGCCCGTCAAACTGATGTCACATTTTGAGAGGCGTTAAAAAGCCGTCTCACCCGTGGATAGTTTCTATAGGAAGACGGCTTCATAAATGGAAGCAGAGGCTTTTCAGAATAAAACAAAGGAACAGACACTGAGTTTGTGTTTCAGCACGTGAGGGACCAGCGTTGTCAGAATTAATCGATCTTCCCCCCCAAACACCTGAAGCCTGTTTTTCGCCCGCTCTCCGATCTCCAGTGACGATGTTAATCTGGCCGAAGCAAGCCATTATGTTTCCTGACAAAAAGACCAAACAGAGGAGGGGGAGAGGGGGGGAAAGGAAAATTTCATGGGCGAATACTTGTGTAGAAAAGGACATTTTGGCGTCCTTCCT
>OMNW01011658.1:29381-52776 GCA_900303245.1 Selene dorsalis | reverse complement strand
TTGTGCTAACTTCTTTTTTTTTTTTTCTTTTTTCTTTTTAACACAGTTTCATAACTACCACTTTGTTATTGCTAGGACATCGTGACGGTGAATGGAAACTACTGACGAACGTGTGTGTAGGGAAAAAGCACCTTGAAACATCAAAATTACTGCCATGTGACCCTACTATACAACACTGAGGAAAAGAAAAAGTGGAATTAATTCAAAGAAAAATGGCCCAGAACATCAAACCTTGAAACTTTTGTGACTTTGGGAATCAAGAAACTCCAGAGAAAACAAAAGGGTCTCAGTTGAGCTACATTCATTTCCCCCACCCCACACCCCCTCCCACAGTACGTTTCAAGACCGCCACATGTGGATTCCTCTTGGTGCAAGCAGACAGTAAGTACCACTTCATTATGTCCAGTACATTCCCCCTCTCCTCCCCCTTCCTTGCCTCACCCTCCATACTTTCCTGTGTCCGTGAAGGCTGGCACAGAAACAGCTGTGTGACAGTGTGCGCAGTACGATACAGTACAGCTGAGTATACAGTACAGTAGACTGACTTGACATACGTAGGTAGACTATATGTTGACTACAGTAAATGAGCTTTACATTCCACTACTGTAAGAAGATCCCAGGGACTCGGGTGGGGCCCTGGGGGGTTTGCCTTTCTTCATTCCTCTCCAGGATGTTTCCCAAGAGTCTTATTTGCCAATGTGGAGAAACCGTTAACGTCGCAAACAGTCCCACATTTCAGTTGGAGGAGGATGAAAAAAACTAAGGTCCAGATCCGGGTTTTAACTCTCTCCACACGGGGCTGCATGACAGTCTCAAAAGCAGGGGCTTTTTAAAGAGTCTTGATTACTCTGTGGGCCGGTTATGGTTTGTTTTAAAGTTTGTCTGCCTGTGGATCATCTGGGAGTCTTAAGTAGGAGTTGAATGGGAGCCCAGGAGGAGTGAAGGCCATCTCATGCTCTCTCTCTCTTTCTGCAGGTCTCTCTCTCTCTCTTGTTCTCTCTCAAGGTTTCTTATCGATGGTGTGAAAGAACCACTCTGTGAACTTCCTGAGCTGAGCTGCCGCCGTCTGGCTCTCCTCCTGCAGTCGCATGTTATCCTGCCTCAGGTGTTGCACCTCCTCCTGCAACATCGCCTTATCCTCTTTCTCCTGAACACGGAAAAACACACGTGCACACGCACACAATCAGCACCAAGACGTGAAGCAAAAACAAATGGGTGCAAAAGAGGCCGATAAAAGCCCCCGCTATTACAAGAACATCCGTCTTTCGTCAGTGCTGTGTAAATGGGAGGCATTAAATTAGCAAAGCAGCTATTTCTCTCTCCCGATAAATGTGCATTTCCTCTCTCCATTTTAAGCACATTAGTGGGGGTGGGGAAATGTTGGGCTGGGACACAATAAGGAAAGGAAGCAGGATATTGAATTAAGTGGACGAGTTTGTATTACACAGACCTCGGGGCACCCATTACTCAATGTCTATTCTCCTGTGCTGTGTGTCACAGACGTGCACTGTTGGCTGACGTGGAGAGGGAGAGCACAAAGGTGATGAAAACATAATCAAGAAATTGGTTTGATATATGTGAACTCACCTTTCTGAGGTCATGCTGCAGCTGCCTGAGGATCACCTCCAACTGGTTGACTTTTCCAGTTAGTGTGGAGGGGGAGCTGCTGTTGGGGAGGACAACAAAAGGATGTGGTTAGGACTCAGAAATGACTCATTTATCACATGAATAAAACACGGTGACACCCTCTAGTCGGACACAGAGGCTGATGATGGACAGTTTGCTCAGTCCTGTGCCCTTTAGCTGCCCTTGCACTGCCTAATATTCTTCTTACACATTCACATTCACCTGCGAATTGTATCTGAGGAGGAGATATAACCAAGGTGTTTCAAGCTTTTCATGTCCGCATAAAGAGCAGGACAGAGCTGCCAATGTGACACAGTGCTCTGCACAGATATTTTTCTGCTGTCAGTAAACTAGCCTGTCAGTCTACACCTTTGTCCTTGAGTTTTTGGCTTTGCAGAGGTGATAAAACACAACCACCAGTCTGTAGAGATAAAGCTCTTATGCACACTGCTTCATCATATGAAAATGCTTCTTCACATCCTGATGTGCCTAGGAACGGTTGCTAAGCTATGATTGGACAATCGCTATTTGGAGACGGGGAATGAGTGAAGTCAATTAGTCAATTATTCACTTGACACTGAAGCATTGGTGCTTGTGTGTTTGTGTTTGTCTGTGAAGCCTACTCTGCTTCCAGCGCTGCTCCCTCCGCCTCCACCACCCGTCTGGTCAGCTCTCTGGAGATCTGCAAAGCCTCGGCCCGCTGCATGTCTGTCATGGTGCAGAAAGATGCCACGCGCTGGTCTGGGGACAGAACAGGTGACGTAACAGGTCATAATCTGCCCTCAACATCAAGAAAACAGGAAGTGTGTTCAGCAGTGCTTTTCCTGGTGTAAACATGCAGCTAAGATAAAGCAGGACAAAAAAAGCAACCACATTCCTGACAGGATGGGCCGATTCATTCATGCTTTGTATGAATGAACGGCTCCGGCTGAAGCCACCAAGGGCAGTCTTCATATACTCAGAGATCTATAGTCAGACAATAAGGAACAAGGTGGTAAACAGGGCATTTCTTGACTATCACAGATAAAGTAAGTTCCCTGGGGGTTGCTCCAGGGGCCCTCACCCCTCTGAGTTTCCTCTGACAGCTGTTTGGCTCATAATGGGCTGAATCCCAGGGAGCTGTAAGCCACCAGTCATGCTTGTTTTACCATATCAGGCCCTTAAGCTTGCTCAAAGCCCCATGGAAAACCCAAACTTGGCATGTTACGCTTAGGGACTGCTCAGTTTTGAGGCGTAATGCTCTTTTCTTTAGAAACCACTCTCTCTCAAGCCTTTGGTCTGAGACTAAAGATAGGAGGATCTGCATATTCATAGAAAAGATTAAGGAAACCCTTCCATTAATTTAGCCCCCAAATGAAAGCTAATCCACTCCAAGACAAAAGCTGATGGAGCCCAGAGTTGGTTGTTCAGACGAGGCAGGAAAGGGAGACCAAGCTTTCATTTACATATGAATGAACATTTTCCTCATATTCGATGGCTGCATCAGAAAGATTAAAGACTTCGAGGAAAGCAGTGACGGGCACAGAAAAGCAGCTTGTCAATTTTTTTTTTTTTTTGCCTGACCTGTGTCCACAGATTTAGTGGACTAACGACTAAAAAAAAAAAGAAAAGCAGATATTATATTTAATTGCCATATTTAATTGTGAGGGGCATGTCCAGTTATTGACAATGAGAGCTTTCAGTTATTGCACTGAAACCCTTGCTGGTGCTGAAATTGACCATCTGATTCCACTTTCAACAGTGTGGATGCTTCGAGCCAATTCAAACTGTCTTTTTGCGTCATGAATCACAGTTCCACGTGAGCAAGGGTTTGAAGGCCATACGTGCTTTACATCTCTGCCAACCTCACATCCCTGGCTCTAAACAGAGCTGGTTAAACAAACATGGCACAATGGCAGCCTAGTGCCTCTCTCTGCACAGCAACAAGACTCCAGCTTACACAGCGCTTTTCTGGGCCAGTCAGGCTGCCGTGACAACTGCCTTCTTGCTGCCAGTCAGACTCTACATCATCTCCACTGATTCCACTCTTGTTAAATGATATGCTGCGGGCTATGCGGCAATACATGCATCAAAGAAGAAACTCTACAGAGGATTCATTAATTATGACAAATGAACGGTCACATGCTACGTTGCCTGCTCACTGGTCCTGGGGTCAGACTGAGTTCAAGTGGAAAGAAACTCGTGGCATGTTAAGAGTTTCCGTGATAGATGGGGAATACATTGGCATGGGAGAGGTCAAAAAAAGTACTTAAACTAGGAAAAAAAAAAGAATGAGCGGTGATGATGCTGACCATGAGGTGGTGAGGCCGAGTAAAATGATACCTTGCAGTTTTGTCTTCGCAAATTTATGTCAGTGCTCGATTTCTAAATCACCCAAACACCACAAATACTTTAAAGCAGCCATTCAGACAGACTAGAAACAACAGTCCATCTTAAAAATGAGCTTTTTCTGTTCCCAAGGAGAGAGAATGGGCCAGATGAGAGGTCTGTCTTCATTTTGTAGAGGAGAAAAAAAATCCAACATCTTCAGTGGACCATATTCAGATGTAGCAGACAAAAGGCCAAGGGAGGAACTGAGATTACCCCAAACTCTAAAGAGCTTAATAGTGGAAGGCATCGCTGTTAGAGCTCTCCCTGAGTGGTGACTTTCTGGCTTCATGGTGTGAAAATTGGCTTCATGTCTGGGCTGAGAAATGATGGCTCATTTTTCCAAGTTATAGTGCTTGATGGGAATCACAATAGGTCTCAGAGCAATAGGCGCAAAAAGCTGAAGGATTCCCAAAAGCCACCTCCTACAGCACTTAGGAAACACTAGAAGAAACACAAACACACAGGGCACACAAACCTACACATGCAAGCCAGTGAGCAACTTGCACATTACACTTACACACACACACACACACACACACATGTGCTAAGCAGCCGGGGGGGAGGACGGGGGATGAGGAGGAGGTAGCACAAGGTGCCAGCAGCTTCAGCCACGCTGGTTACCTTCAAAGGCTCGTGCTGCGTCAACCAGGTGAGACCAGTCCAGGCCTGAGGCAGTGTCTGGGAGGGGCATGAGGCCTGGGTCGCTGAACTTGGACCTGTCCGCCAAGGAGCCGTCAGAGAACCAAAACTCATCTGCAGAGACAGGCAGGCACTCCAATCAGTGTCTGGCCTGGGTTTAGGGCTAATCTGAGTCGCTCATCAGTTTGCCTCAGACAAGAGGGGTTGGGAGAATGGAGGGGCTTAGAGGGAGGGGAGGTAGGGGTTTTGTTTTGACTTGTCATCACTGCTAAAAGAGGCAGGATTTACCTAACTGAAGCCCTCATCAAAACACTAAAGTAGCTCCTATCCAGTCATTCATTCAACTAAGACCATCTCTAATTGAAAGTGTCTAAATAAGAAATCCCCCTAAAGGTTGTAAACAATTTAACTTTGAAAAGAATAGTTTTACACCAGTGTGACAGCATGATAGGCTAGCGTCACATTAAAACACCTTCTCTACATAGCACTCGCAATTCGCTGTCTGAGGGGTGATAAATGACTTGTCTAAGTGAATGTCTTCATGTTTCAATCAATATCTCCTTTCCCTCTGCTCTGTCTCTCCCTCCCTCCCTCTCGCTCAGCCCTGAAAGACAGGGAATGCAATAAACAAGCTCCCATTCTGCAGAGGGGTGTTTAGAAAAACATGAGTGGAGAAGCAGAGAAGAGACAGAGAGAGCTCGAGGTGATGCTGACACTCTCCTTTCAATTTATCCAGCGTCTTGGAGCTGGAGTGACTCACTGTTTACCAAATTGGGCTGTTTCAGTAAGCCTGTGTGCTCAGCTACCCTTCAAAACAATCAAGAATCCATCAGGTTGACAGCCAGAAGAGGCTAAAGAGAGAAAAACCTTTCCAAAAGCCATCTTCAATCTAACAATAGTAGCTGGAGACGGGTGAGGAACGGTATGGAAATGAGACAGGAGGGACAGACATGGGAGGCAGGCAGGGACTGATGAGTGAATGAGACATTTATGTGTGACAGACATTGTGACACTCCTGATGGAAAAATAGGCATGTTCAATGTCAGAGATCTTAAAGACCTGCAGCGGCGCAGGCAGGACACATCACACCTCTCATTGCTAATACATATTCAGTGGATGCTGGGAGGACAGTGGAGAGGGGAACACTGGCCAGCAGTGACAGGTGTCTGCTTAATGCAGACGGAGCGGCAGTCTCCTTGCAAGTTGCACAGCCACTTCACCCAGTTCAAATTAGTTGGCTATATTGAGGAGTGTTGCTGGAGTGTGTACCAGTTGTTCTAATCATATCGGTAGAACACAAGTGGCTGTAGCCTGGTGCCAGTGAAGAAGGATGATAATCCAAGAACAGCATGCTGAAAACGTCTACACCAGCCTTCCTGTCTCTAAAAGGCATTTTAACAGAACACACGTCTGTTTCTTTTCTTTAAAGCAGCTTCTCTGCAGCCTCAAGGCTACATCCACACTGATGTTTTGGTTTTGAAAGACATCACTTTGCACCTGAGGTCAACACTACTCTACAGTTTTTGAGATCCTCAGTACCCCACAATTTCTCTGTAATTCTGGGGTTTTATAAAGACTTTTGATTATAGACTATTGATTGGGTCTTTCCTTATTGATCCCACTCCTATCAGATGACCCATTTACAAAACAAAGCAGCTCTCGATATGTTTTCTGCTGCAATGAGCACCTTATACCCATGTTACTCTCCACAGTTGCATGATGGCTCAAGAAAAGACATCTCTAGTCTTAGTTTTATGCATTGATGCTTCTCATTCTAAGTATTCTCTGCAACTATGCAACCACCTGCAGAGCGGACAATCTGCTTTCTTGATACACTGATGCACACTACATGAATGGTCATGTGATATGCAATATGTAATATCTCATCTGGATGAAGAATGTTTTCATTTTATTTGTGTGGACGTGGCTTAAGTTAAGTGTTGTACACATGTTTAGATGTTTTTCTGCACCAGCCTTTTAAGAGTCATCTGTACTCACTTCTTAGGTTGGATGCTCCCTGGTTGTGGATCATGCGAGGAGGCAATGTGCTGTGGTAAGGTGGGGTGGTGCTGAATAGGATGTCGTTAGGCATGGCTTGGTCCAGCATGGAGCTGTGCGAGCTGGTGTAGGATGAACCCTTACGATTACTACACACACTTTCGTCCGACAGTGTCCGGTATAAGGAGCGTCTTGGTGATAAACTGCCCACTGCTGACACCTGAGCGGAGAAAAAGGAGAATAGGACTGTTAAGAGATGGTCACAACAATATAGAGGAGAGAGCTGAGGGGGCTCCAACCCCCTAGCAATCGCCCCCCTGTCGGCACCCTCCCCACCTTCCTTCAGCACAGCAGGTTTACACAAGTGGGCAGCTGGGTGGGTACATCAGGGAGCAGTGTCAGGAATCAATTACAGCCTTTGCTCTCAGGAAAATGCAGATGGATTGAGTACAGCTGGAGAGTGTCTGGCAGAGTGGGAAAAACAGGGGACAGGGCTTGGGGAGGTGGTGACATAGGTCACTGCACCGAGGCAGCCAATAGTCACTGATCTTAATGTGAGAAGATACAGGAAGCAGAGGGGACTCAGTGTTTCTGCTTCAATACAAGATGGAAAATAAAATGAAATTGCTGATGCACTGACAGGCAATCCAGAGATGCATTTGCATTTAATATGCGACCACAGATGCAAAGTCTGTACTTAAAGGAAAACACTGTATAAAGAAGGTGCAAGACCATTTTTTCAAAAGCAATAGCAAACTTTATCATCACGACCATCTTAAGTCAAGCTGCAGGCACGATATTAAAAGTATTCAGATATAAAAGAATGCAATATGTTGTCAACGCTAATCTATCAAAATGTGTCCTGAGGAGTATTTGTCATTCTCCCTCTGCAGATCTTACGACAGCCAATAAAATAAAAAACAGGTAGTAAAACTATTTTCTGCCTTGTGCATTGTCTCTGGAATAGGAGGAAAAGAGTCTTATAGAGGCCAATGAAAGACAATGCAGGGGTCAAATGGGATCTACAAGTGCCTGGATGATCAGAAAAGCTGTCAGGACTTGAATAGGATTGTCCTGTGGGGATGTCTTCTGTTCACAGAGGAGAGTTACACCGCTGCAGAGATACTAATGTTTCACGAATGTGGCCAGGATTTTGACAGAGGATCTCCTGTTTAAACACACAGAACCACAAACACCAATCCCATCCATCATTGTCCCGTTTAGCTTACATAAATATTGCAGGAGTGACATCAAAAGTAGCCACAAATGATATGCGGGGCAGTTGGCCAGATGGGTAAATGTCTGCCTTTGGCTTCCCAGCTGTAGCCAACACTACATTGGTATCCCCGCAAGCCAACACCCAGCCATCTCCATTTCAAAGCCTGATCCCCCCACAAATCCCACAGTGAGAATTTAACAAACATCTAGTACGTCTTTAAAGTGGAGATATATACTGGAATTCAAAGCAGCATGTATATGCAGCCTCCATAGAACATCTCATCTCAGAGGCTTTAACTTAACAAGGTTGTCTCTCTCTTATTGCAAGTTTTCCCACCCAACTTTACAAGATTAGATCCTGTAAGGTTCTTGCTCATCAAAACAACTTAAAACAGGATTTGCTGCTCTCTTATATAGAGCAAAAATAGCACAGATTTAGAGCTTGCAATAAATGGAGTCACGGCAAATGAAAACATTTGCAATAGGGCTTAATGTTTTCTCAGAAGCCATTTATTTATTACAGAACCACATCAGGCTCTCTGAAAACATCTTGGCACTATTTTACTGAGCCTGCTGCGTACATTACACACCAATATTGTATTAATCAAACCTTGTATTAATCATATAATTAATCAAACCTGAGCTGCATTTAGACACATTGAAGGTCTGTCTGTGCAGCTCAGCTGGCAACAGCCTGAGTTGTGCTGTAATGTGTTAAACTGCAACACTCTTATCAGTCAAGGCAGCAGCGACACATCCACTTTGATTTTTCCTGATTTCCGCAAGTTTTTTCCTCACTGCCTACACTGGACAAAGACAACATCCAGCGTTTGACGTGCCACTTGGGAGGATGTTCCGGACAACCACCTATTCAAATGCTTTTTTTCTTTCCCACAGGAGGTTCAAAAGAGGAACGCTATGGGAGAATAAGCTGTGAGCGGCCTTTCCTTTACGTCAGCCACACAATAGTCTGCCTGTCTGTGGAAGGGCGTCCCAGCGGCCACCTCGCCTGGCAAGGAAAATCTCTCCGCACCTGCTCACCCACACAAAGAATGGCATCGGGTGACTACCAGAAGTGACACATGCATTAACCTTAACCATATACTCTGTTTAATTACTTAGGAGATTAAGCGAGTCAGATTGTATTAAATCGGAAATAAATCAATGATGTTTCCAACATTGTCATTACTGTAATTTGATTCCTTTACGTGCCAGATGATGATTGAAAACATAGAGCCAGAGTGAGGGTGCTTCTACAAAAGAACAGTATGTGTTCACTGGGATCAGACGTGTATATGGTTGGAGTGTCTGGCTTTGTGCTCTCCCTCATGCATCCCTCTCCCAGATTGCTTTTCCACACACCGTATTATTGAAGTGAATCAGACAGGAGAGTGAGATTACAACAAAGACCATACTACACTTTGAATCCAACAGGCAGCACTGTGCACCTTTCTACTGGTTACTGCTCTTTTCTGCTCAGCGGGAAACAAGATAGAACTAAATGAAAGGAAATCACAGTGCAGGCCTGATACACCTGCTTTTCATTTTATACAGTTGCTGACATTGCCTGTTCTTTTGTAAGTACCACATTTACTACACTGGAAGCCCAGTGCACAACAACAAGACAAACTAATCAGTGCACTGGGCTGATCCATGTGACAGACAAGGCCTGTCTGTGCACAGGACATACTTCTATTCACAAGGGATGAAAAAATAACCCATTTGTATGTCTCCCGGGACCCTTTCTGGTAGATAATGGACGGGGGACGGCACAGGGAACTCAAGATGCAATTAATAGAGTCTGCAGGATCTGGGAACATCAAACATCGATGCACTCTCTGCAACTTCCTGCCTTTAATCCATGACATCCCGACTGAGTAAACTCAGCCCCCGTTATAAATTAAATTAAACACCCTGTGCCAGTCAGTGGGGACTGAAAGGGTCTTATGTCTGAGGAGACAAGGGGCTCCATCTCAAAACGACAAAGCACATGGTCTAAAGCTTGTGGTGCAAGTGCATTTAAGGGTGTGTCCGTATCACTTTTGCTATTTTAACGGTGGAAAAAATTTTTTGCCATACACATGGTCCAAAAGTGTTTGGGACATAACATGCAATAAACCAATCAAAGTGTAAATTTGACATCAGAGTTGGACGTAGAATTGGATTCAGAATGTGGAGAGCTGATTACATATTGTGACTGAGCCCAGTCCTGGTACGTGCAGGCGGTGAGCTGTGCACCCCCAGGGGCAATGACAGGCTGAGGGAATCAACGAAAAGTGCACAGCTCTACAATGAACCAACAGCACAAATTACAATGTTTGACATCTTTTATGTTATATATAAATTTTCAGTTCATTTTGAAACATTCTGAGGATAAATTTAGTCTCTGTGATGAATGTGAAACACTGTGGTGGATTTACTGGGTAGTAAGAAAGAACGTGTCTCTGCAGAGCCTTGTTTATGTCACAGACAATGTCCACAATGCACAGCAATGTTTAGAAACATAAAATATACTACACTGAATGCTCCATCTATTTGTATCGTAATCTTCCACCTGACTTATCCCAACATCTGAAGTACATTTTCAGCACACTCTAGGTTTTTGTGGTCAATCCTGAAATTGCTCTCCACCGCCTAAAGATAGCAATGTGGCAATTACTCGCCTGACCACACCTCATTTTAACACCAAGACACAGATGCGTGCAAGTGTATTCGCTATTGAAACAATGTGGACGTTGGATTTGAAAATAACTGCGGCGGTCTGAAGCTAGCATAGACACTTGTATTGCACTCAGTGCCAGGTGTCAGATAGAGCCCAAGGACTATTGGCTGTGGTACTCAGGAGCCAGCTGATAGGCAGCAGCTGTTTGTCCTGCTTTTACTTGCTTCCCAGCATGAGGTTATCAGCTCTGGTTTTTGGCCTTATACATACAACGGCTGTTAAGTCAGCATGGAAAAAGCCTTAGAGGTTGCAGCAGATCTTATGATGTCATGTAATCAGGCTATCAATCATTACCTAAACAGGTTATTTTTGTCTGTGTGTTAAACAACAAAAAAACCCCCACAATAATCATGTAATTCAGAGCTGAATTAGTCAGTTTGCCACAATGACCTCACCTTCCGACTCCTGTCTTCTCCTGGTGGGCTGTCAGGCAGCATCATCTTAAGGTATTCTTCTTTCGAAAGTCTCTGCAGTGATTTTCCATCCCGCTCAGCGGCCTGGAGCCGGCAGGCAGCCTCCTGCGCGTACAACTGCCTGTGGACAACACAGAGGGCACAGAAGAGCAGAGCTGGTCAGACGGGTCACACGAGCCACTCACTGCAGGGGAGGCCTTCAGCCATCGCAGCTTAGCTTGAATGGACCGGTGCCCCCAGCTATTTAGAAAACAATGTCAGTATCACACAAAGGGTTCAGGTGGATCCGTCTTAGCATGCCAACAACAGGTGCCTCCCTGCTCCATGCTAGTTAGGTGACAGTGGGGGAACAGGGTTGGAAAGAGAGCTTGGAAGGAAAACTTATTCCAAATCCTGCCCTGCCCCATCTCACTCTGCCAAACCCATGATTAAAGAGACTGAACAATACAGCCAAGCGCTGTGAGAGGTAGAAAGGAAGGTAGAAAGAGGCTTTTGGGCAGAGAATAGACCCAGACACAGGGCAGCATAGGAGGCCGTGACCGACCGCGCTGGTGAAGCTGTGTGTCTCTGAGACCTCTGCTTTTAGTGAGCAGCCTGTGAGCATGACATCAAGTGCTGTTGGCACTGTGCTACATGACCACAGGGGGATACACTAGACGGCGAGATGACGCGACCGCCTGGTTGCGATGGTTACCTAGAGACACTTTTGCTGAGAGTTGCCCTGTTTTAAGCTTTTGGCACCATGGCAACTGAGCCCTAAATACATAAACGTGTATTGCAAATGCCCGTGTGTGATTGCCAGATACGTTTTCAGTGATCCATGAGATCTCTGGTTCAAAAACAATTGCTCTGTTCTGCAGGCTGCATCTAAGACAAAGAAGTGCAGTTTATTGAGCTTGTTTACTTGTGACTCAGTTTTTAAACTGTAGGGAAAAGCAGCTTTTCCCTCTGACTCACCTTCTTTTCCAATTTGTTGTTACATGATCGATCCATTATAGCAGGAACAAAGCTAAGGCCCTGACCTTTGCGATTAAGGGTTATTCTACTGTGTGGGAGAGTCAATTAAATATCTACAGGATATAAAAGGTGTGAGAGAAAGAAGGTATAATTATGTTTTCATTCATCTGTTTGTAATGCCTCAAATTCAGAATGAATAATGACATGTTTTCAGGCTTGGCTGATGTGGAGAGAGTTGGCATATTAAGAAAGATATGTTTTGATTGCACTTCAATCTTGCAGTAGCTATTTCTGCTTCTTCTACTGTATATAAGGTTGTAATTCATACACATTAATATAAACCAAAACAAAAGGGGCATTAGAGGCATCAGGGTGGGTGTAAAGAGGTGACTAGAAAGACTGAACGAGACAGAGTGTGTTGGATCAGGGTCTGGCAGGTGGACAGTTCACAGCAGTAGGATTCTGTAGGAGATACAGCAGAAATGTCACAGCCACTGACGCACAGCTGGTTGCCCTCCACTCTCAGCACGAGCCACAGGACAGGGCCAGCACATGAGAGAGGAGCGGGGTGGTGGGTCCGGGACAAGGGAAGGGTGGGGTGTGAGGGTGTGGGGCTGTGGAGGTGTGGGCTTTGGGTCTTCTCAGGGTCACAGGGTTGACTTAAACAGACTGTGTACCTTGAACGCTCAGACAGCATTTTGAGAAGGAAGGCTAACAAGCTCTCCGCTCCTCTGGAACAGGAAGCAGAAGCAAGAAAGAAACAGCCGGGGGTTAGGAGCATTTTTTCACATCCTGCATTACATACAGTGTTAGAGCAAATGAGAAAACTTTTTAGGAAGGGGGAAGAGAAACTTCATTATGTTAGAACAATATCTGTGAGTAATATTAGGCCATTTATCACAAAGCACTGTTATGTAAGATGAAATAAAACTGCAGGAATATATAAACAAACAATGGGGAGGATAACTGAATTACAGAGCTTTTTCATAAGTCGGCAGAAGATGACTTCAGTGCATGCGATCAATCACACAGCTCTTAAGTGGCAAATTTCACAGCTTAAATGAAATTACTTTGGAGCTGGAGCAGAGGGGTTTCTTCCAGGGCAAATATCACATTCTTTGCTCCAAAATATGCCCCGAGCCAGCATGCAAACACTTTCACGCAAACACACACACACATACACACATCTCCACTCACACCATCAATGCTCAGTTTCAATTTCACCATCAATGGCTGCTCTGTCTTCTACAGCAAACCATTTAATCATCAGGTAGATACAGTCAATCAACACTGCTCATATAAAGTCTGAGCAGTGTATACTCTTCCTTTGCAATGTTTCTGCAAGCTATTCTGTGGCTGGTGTCCATGAGCTGCATGTGTGACTACAGTGTGTGTTGTTGTCTGAGGATTGTTGCTTGGCTCCCAGCAGAGCTGCTGATCTGGTAGAAGCTCAGCCTGGCAGTCCATGGGGACCCGGCTTCACTGGAACGATCAATAACCACAAGTGACATGTGCCAAGTGTATTATGTCCACAGCTTCATTGAGCTTATTTATTTGGTGGCTGTCGGCTTCAATCAGGGCCAGTTTATGCACACTGGGTGGGCTGATGGGGGGGATACTTGTATTGGAATGAGTCTGGCAAGAGTGCAGCAGCAAGTCTGGGAGGAACCAGCTCTACATTGAGAGAGACAGTGGTGATGAGTTAGCTTGATCAAATGTGTCATCAAGTCCTGAATGATAGCTGGCACTGTACTTAATGTGGACCATGTGATCCGAGCTGTACCAATTCTTTTTTGTGGTGTAAGATCATATGTGGTGAGGTTCTCTGACATATTCTCTGATGCTTTCTTTCTCACACACACACTCACCCACACTCTGAAATGTTGGGCGGTCCCTCAGTGCTGTGGGCTTCATCATCATCATCATCATCATCATCATCAGCACCATCAGTCGTCTTCATGCCCACTGGGAGTTTGCAACTGGGCTCGGGCCGTGTCTGTCCACAGGCCTCTGAGCTGGGCCCCGGCTCTGGCCCTGAACTGCTGGTCTGGGGGATGGTGTACACCTTGGAGGAGTCAGCGGACATACAGTATCTGGCCCCGCGGGCCAGGGGACTGCCAGAGTGGTGTGAGCCACTGATCAGACAGCAAAAAAAAAATAAAAGCAGAATGTAACTAAAAAATGACCAGGAAATGAATGAGTTTAAAAATAAAGGAAACAAAAAACATGAAATTGTGGTAAAAGCACAACAAAGCATTAACAATGAAGAATGAGACAGCTAGTGATACAGCCCAACAGATGTTGAGAAATGATGATGATTTTAAACTGAAAATTAATTATTTGATTTGCTGCTGGCTTAGACAGGATGACATCATTTACTCCACACAGTGGATTCCAGCTAGTTCACCTCTAGCCTACATTGTAGGATGACTCACGTCCAGTCTTTCATGTGACTGTTCCTGCTGAACTTTGTCCTTTCAACGTTCAGTTAAATATCAACTGACAAACCAGATTAAAAGGTCAGTGCATTCAAATCATACGGACACATTTAGTACTTACTCCCAGTGGTATCTATCCAAATTGTTAACATTTCAGTGATACGCTGGTTGTATTTTTGCATGGCATACCACATTTGTGTGCTGCTATTCTTCAATTACACCACATATCTGTGGCTTAAAGCGTCCTTAACAAAAGCAGATCTTTCCTTGTTTCGTATTCAGCTCATCACTCATATGAGAGAGGACATTTCGTCCTTTATGCCACCTGGCTGCCCAATGCAGATTTATCCATTAGCTGCCCAACTGGACCGAGATTCAAATCGACTGCACAGGTTCATAAAGATGCCACATTTTAGTTTGAACATTTTGCTGTTAGCTGGAAAACTTTCAGCGAGCACAAAACATTCTCTGAAACTACCCTGAGACATCAGAGTTGGCTTTAGTTTGGAGGCTACTCCGTTTCCATATTCATGACCATCTGGGCCACACCCTGCAAAATGTGCTCCTGCTGCTTCACTGTTTGTTCAGATGACACTGTGGTGTCAAAGACCATTACAAAGAAGGAGGCAAGCATTGGAGCAGTCAAGGTGAAGGCATGGGCTCTTTCTTCTTTTCTGAATGATAACCTGGAGTGAATAGATGTGACAGCTCCCGAACAGGTCAATGATCTGAACAGACTGTGGTAACGTAATCCTGTGTGGCATAAACAAATAGATACCCATTCTATTTCATAGACACAGACTGTAATTGGCTTCAGGGCCAACCATCTCTGACACCCCTCCTCCTTCCCAGATGGGCCCCAGTCTGGTGACAAGGACTTGGATGACGTTACTGTGACCCCCCCCCCTCATGTTGCTCCAGCCCGACAGCAGCCCCACCCACCAGCTTCATCACAGCTGGATAAGTCGGCTGTGGTTCAGGAGTGAGGGAGCACGGCTGGGTGAAAAGGTCAGCTGAAAGCCAGCAGCCATCCATTTGTGCATTTGTTTATCACTGTGCATGTTTCCAAGAACAGATAATGAGCAGAGTAGTGGTGGATGTGTGAATGTAGACCATGGATTGTGCTCTGAGCCATACACCATGAAAAGGGTGTGATTTTTAATCAGCAGGCAAATCAATGACCCAACATGCTTGAGTTAAGCCACAACAGAATGCCGTAATTGCCAACAGAGAAGAAAAAATATCCGAGTCACCACTGACATTTGCAGCAGTACACTGATGAATGAAAACCACATTAAGACTCCTAGTAAGACGCTGGGTCCCCACAGCTTCAATGAGTCCCTGACACGCTACCAAACTCCATTCCTCTGAAAGACATTCCCTCATTTACTGTCCTGATGCACACTTACAGTGTCCATCTATTCATGGAGGTTTTTTCTTACATTTTTCCCCCTTAATTTTGACACAAATACAAAGTGCAACAAAGCAGATGTTTGTTGCTAACACACACAAAAAAATCACATTTAGCAGTTAATTTCAAAGAAGAGAAAACAATACAACAGGTACAATACAATACAAACAAAGTAACAAAGTTGTCTCTGCACTTTACCTTGAATGGGATGAGATCTCGCTCAGGTCTCCAATGCTGCCATCTGTCACATGACTAGACATGATGGCAGAAGCGTAGCCCTGCGGTAAATACAGTTTCCCATGATCCTCTTCTGATGCCCCATCCTCGTGGTGCTCTGACACCCAGGGGTGTCCCTGCTCCCCCATCCTGCCTTGCAGCAACACCCGGGCCCCAGGGGCCACACAAGGATTAGTGTCAATCCCGCTGTCTGTGGATGCCCCTTTGATGTAAGTGAGGCCCAGCATCTCCGGGTCCATCAAGTCTCCAGAGCCAAAGTGCTTATCATCGCTGTTGCTGGAGGCGTTGCTTGAAAGAGTGTTGCTACTTGAGTGGCTTGAGTTTTTATCACCCGTCTGGTACAGAGACAGAGAGCAAGAGAGCAAGTGGGGTGAAGGGGAGAGAAATACAGTAAATCAGACAAGGTCAGACAGCAGCTTCAAATAATTTTTACGGTTGTTTTAACTTGCTAGACGGCAGGGATTCACCGATCAGGCTACATCACACGTTCACGTATCACTGACCGAGGCCTGCTTGTTTTCTTGAGGCCCATTATATTGTAACAGGGGGAAATACAAAAAGAATATGCTGAATGTCACTTATACTTAGTTTGTGATTTCTTACATTCTGGTACTTTCATCATCTATTTTCTGATCACTAAGCCAAAATTTTCATCATGTAGCTAAGCCAGGCCAATTACACTCAGCAAAAAAATCATAATTACCTTTCAGCATATTGTAATTCAAGTGATCTGAGAGCAAACTGCACTTCCTTTTTGGCTCTGTTTTTAGAGTTTGGAAAATCCAGCCTGAAACAGATACTCTTTTCACAGAGCATCTCTATTGGTTGTTCTACAAATACAGATACATGTGCACATCGTTACAGATGGATCCAAGTCAACAACAGTGAAGCCTTTCAGAGATGGAGGGAATTTGTTGTGCTTCTTCTGGACAGGTTGCAAACTTCACTGTCCTCTAATATAAATGCTATAAATGTATAGCATTAGCAAATAGCGTTGTGGTTGTGTATGGAGCTTTACCATGAAAGCAGGTGATGAGTGGCTGTGCTGAATGTTGCTAATGGCTAAGTCTTCAGTTAACTGTAGCTAAATGCTCAAGGCTGTGGCTGTGTTGCTTGTGTCATGTGCGTGTAAGTGGATGCATATGCCTGTTAGGCATGTGCTGCAGGAGGATGGCTGTAATTCAAAATTCTGGTGTGTTTTTCTAGTTTCCTGCCTACTCCAGCTTTAAGTATAGAAATGTAGATCAGCAATTTCACCAATCAATCGACTTAAGACACAGCCTCCAGTCAATGGGCTTAATACAAAGGCCTAATTAGAGAATATAAACTCTGACCTCAGGATCATGACCTGTCAAATTTTCTTCATTATGTTTTGCTAAACATTGCTAAATTGTGAATATAGACCAAACCACATCAGAAACAGCTCCTCTGGTTTGGAAAAACACGCTCTGTGCATTAGGGGCATAAAGTGCTGAAAGAAGGGTTTAAATTTTTATATACTGGTGTGGGTTAAAGCAATACTGACTAAAAGAACTGAAAGAAGTTGTTAGGTTTATGTGTCAGCCTCCAGCATCAAAGGAGAAAGCAAAGACAGATGGTGCACGGGCCAAAAAAAAAAAAAGAAAGATAAATGAGATAGTGGGGAATATTGAGAACGGGGAAAATGAAAGGCTGAAAAACTTAATATATTCAACCTTCTAGGAAAATGTGTCCTAGAAAAGAGTGAGACAACCGCAAATGGTGATGAGATGAGACGCCCGTTAGCACGCTGATGAAGGGGAAGTGATAAGTGCAAAGAGTGGCTAGAGGGGACGACACGGGGTTGAACACCCCAAATGAGCTGCTGATTACTGCAGCCCATAAACAAGGGCAATCCGACCTCACCCCGATTTAAATGATGATGCATGGTAAAGCAGGTCTGACAGTGCAGAGTTAAGCAGTGCAAAACACTCTACAACCAACCGCGGCACACACACTGCATTAAACTTTCAAACGCTCCCCTCCTTTCCAAACAAGCTGACAATGAATCTTGAAAAAAAGTTCCATTTCATGTTCTCTGGGCAGCTTCTGTCTAACTGAGATGAAAGTAGGTCAGACATTTACCCTGGACAGCTTGTTGGGTGAGTCTTTCCCTCCTTCTCTTTGCTTCAGAGGGTTCAGGATCTTGGTGGAGGGGATGTGCCATTTGGCCTCTGTGAACCAGGGAGAGTAGGGTTGAGTGTAGAGAAGTAGCAGCATAATTCACAATTTGCAAGTAATGAAAGCCTTGGGTCACACACCTGTGTTAACATATTCCCAGACACTATATGCACCTGACTGCTTAAACCAAAAGAGGACAGACTCACCTGCAGACCTGGTCCTCTCAAGAGTGGGCTCTCTCTCCCTGTGGATCTCCCCATCGCCCCCCTGGATGTCCCCTGCACGCTCGTGGAGGATAGGGGAGGGACACCTGCAGAGAGAAAAAGGGAGAAGGAGAATAGGCTGTAAAGTGTTTTCTCTATAGTCTGAGCTCTGTATTTCAGTCAGAGAAGGACTTCAACAGATTTACCATGGACCTCCTGCAATTAGCTCAAGATCATTAAAGGTCGAATCACTTGAGCTTATAATAGAATAAAGAAGCTGCCAGACAACGCTGACAAGAGACCTCCTTTCATTCGACTTGGCATGCCAGGCGCTCTCCTTGCTCTTAACAAAAGGGAAGGAGCAGCAAATTTTTCAGTGCAGGTCTTAATTAAACCTTAAAGAGCTAATAAAGGTTACAGCAAATGAACAGAGGCCAAAGTGTCTCATGATTCTTAACAAAGACTCTAAGAGGAGATCAATGGACGAGGCATCATGTGCGTTGTTCTGCATCGTGGCAGCTCTGACAAGGCGCAGTGAGAGTTCAGCGCACTTTTGAGGCCTCTGACAGAAAGGCAGCAGTGTGCAGCTAAGCCTCTTGTCATGGTCTGTAACCACTTACAGACAGACATTGGTCTCTGATGGATTCTGCTCATGTACACCATTCAGCTTGACAGATGCTAGGCCTGTGCAGTCTGAAGCCGTGCTATCCCGCGAATCATTATATGACTGAAAGCAGGAAAAACAGCAAAGTATTGCAAAGAAATCCATACTGCTAAGTGCTGCAAAGAGGGCGAAACCCGTGAACTGAGAATATGTTGGTGACAAAAGAAGAAAGTGTGGTGGCCATAGTCACCTTGGCAAAAGTCTCTGTCTGCTCAGGTTCCTTCCTCCTGCTCTCTACAGACCTTCAATTTTTGTGATTATTTTTAATAAAAACTCTTGTCAGTGGCTTTCTCCAAAATTACAGTGTAGTTTGCTAAAGAGGCACTTCAGTAGCCGAAAGAAATACTGGGGGACAAGACAGAATTCTTTATAATCACTACCTATTATACTCAAGTGTTCATCCTTTTTAAATCTCCAGAACAGAAGAATGAAGATGTGCTCAAACAACAATGAAAAATACATCACTTGGCTTGAATTCATAATGGCTGTAAAACCGTATGGCTTAATTTACAAAGTACCCATTTTAATCTGAGGCGACCTTCATGTTCTTCTTCATGGAACCTCCATGAAACCAAGGTTTTCTGTAAGACTGACTGGAAACTACAATCATACACTTTAAATGGTGGAAAGAAATCCTTCAAGAAACTCATCATCCTCCATTATCCTCTCTCTTTTAAGGTCTAGATGTGGTATTAGACCATGACAGGCATAATTTCATTCTTTCGTTGGATCAATTTCTGAAAGATTTTGTAACAGCTGGTCAACAGTTTGTTGATTTGGTCATTTCATGTGGAAAAATTACTTTCATTTTGCAAAAGTGCAAGTTCTGGTTCTGATTCTAGCTGCATTAATGACTGCAAAACCACATGATCCTGAGTGGACTACTTAGAGGCTGTTAAAAAAAAGAAAACCAACATGGCTGTGGTCACATACCCATCGTATCCAGGCTGCTGGGACCAGGTGCTGCTGCCACAGGGTCCCGGATCACTGGAGGAGGACTGGTTACTAGGGGAGCTGCGGTAGTGCTGGTCTCCCTTGTTACATGATGTGACCTGTGGGTTCTCAATATCCTGCATTGTCCTGCAGAAACAGAGGGGTAAAATACGTACAAGCATTTAAGACACTGCCATAAATAGTCAAAACTTGGGCTGTACATGAACGTATGTCTGTACAAATAATTATTTTAAACATATTTGGTCCTCTAGAAGTGAAAATTAAAAAAAGAAATCCCTGTCTGTCCAGGATTAATAGCTTTATTATCGGATGTCACTCTAGAGAACAGTCCCTTGCATGTGAGCACCGTGGAAAATGTCTAAGAAAATGTAAGAACTGTCAGCGAGGGATAAGGTGTCTTGTTCTCTGAAGACAAACAGAGAAAGAGATTAGTTATGGTAATAAGCCTCAGTGAGTAATCCAGATGGCGAAGCCCCTTGAGTATGTAAAAGCAGGAGAAGCATCTGCATGTAAGAGGATGCTTGAGATCTCAGCTACGAAACACAAACTTGACTCTGCTGCTGTGCTCTCCACTCACACATGATCTGTTAAGAAGTTTAGTCAGTACTTCCATTGACTTTTATCTCAGCTCAGCCAACACAAAGTGTATTCCACTGTCTTGCAATAAGCCCTGACCAGATTTAATATCTTGAGACGAGAGGTTTCTTTGCTTTCTTTCCTCAGGCCAGTGAAAACTTGTGGACTATAGTCTTGAGTGAAAAATAAACACTGGATTCCAGTTATGTCTGATGCCCAGAGGCCTTCCTTTTAACACCAAATACACCAAAGTAGGTTAGATGACCAGATGGAAATATGACTGCAATAACACAAGCAGAATGGCTTTCACATTAAGTCCTCACTTTCTTATTTAACAAGGACCGGGTCTTTATTAACCTGATTCCTCACATGCATCCAAAAATCGGGAAAGTGCTGATCAATCTAACCCAAATAATCCAGTAGGAGACTATAATGCCAAAATCACAATATCATCATCCATCCAGAAGCCAACAGATTCTTTGCATCAGCCGTTGCTGCTTTGTCATCACGTTCTCTTGGTTTAGACCTCCATGGGAAAGTCACTAAACTGTCAGTAACTCAATCACAGCACACATCATCGAACACTTTGGCCAGATCGCTACATTTCCTCCTTGGCTGAAGTGTTGGTCTCCTCTGACGGGTCCAGGCATTTTAATGTGAAACAGCAGCAGCTGCTCTTTGTTCTCCTTCTCTTCCTTCCCTGACATAATGTAAAGTACTGCTGGGTGTGGGGCACTGACTGTAATTTTTCTCTCTGCACTGAAATAACATTTGAGGCAGCAGAGATTAGTGGTCAGGCTCAGTTGGCTGTGCAGTAGGTGTCACATTTTACAGCGCCAAATCTGGATTCTGGTATGTGAGGATGGGACGATGCTTTACCTGGGCTATAAAGATTACCATGTGTCCTAGAGACCAGTGGTCACCAAGTGTCCCCCCACAGCCATAACAGATGAACCACCTGTTATATTCCAAAATGTCCATTGTTCCCTAAGGGAACTTCCCTGAATCTAGATGTTATTTAACACTATTACACTGTTGTTATTTATTTAGGTTACATTGTGAATCTTAAATTAGCTGAGACATTCCACGATGTTGCAGCTACAGAAATGAATCCTGGTTATTTACTTTCTCTTCTGCAGACAACCACACAGTATGAAAAAAAACATGAAACAAATCCATATATAATACCAAATAACAATAATAACAATAAGCACCCGCTGCATGTACGAGCTACATGCCAGATGATGTTTACATCAATGAAGCTTCATGTTGATTTATTTTCAAGAATATGTGCCTGTATAATATCCCCTCCTCCTTCTCCCTCTCTCTCCCTCCTGGCCTCTTCAGTCTATGACACTTTCTCCCCTCTCCTCTACTCCCTCTCTCCCTCTGGGGTGCTACATATCGTGGTCCGCGAAGAGCACTCTCTTTGTTTCTGTAGTAATTGGATGAGATGAGCTGAGCCGTGTCAGTGTCCCCATCCCCTCCTCCTCGGCAGGGTGCAGGAAGCGGGAGGGACTGGGGAGTAGGAGGAAGAAGGAGAAAGAAAAGGAGCGAAGGAGAATGGAGAGCTCCCACTGCCAGGAACTCTGATTAGGCAGAGAAGGCGGCCATTATCCCAGTATAGTCAGTACAGGCAACACCAGGGGGGGTTGGTGTGACACACTGGAAAGGTTATCATGACTGTAGGGGTTTCATTAGAATGAACAAATCACTGCTTTACATGGCTCAATGGAGATGTCCAAAAGAGACAGAGCCTAGGACAGGAACAAAGTCTGAGTGTGGCCTTATTATCTAAAGGGAGATGAAAGCGAAGCTGTGAATTCATTGGTCTAAAATGATCCATTTATATGTATGCAAATAAGTGAACAAAATAACAGCCCCTCAGTGTTACTGTGGCTCGTTTGTAAATGAGAAAGGCTGAGAGTTCAAAGATTTGATCTCAAAAGGATTGGATCTTTTGAGCGTTGTTATGATGTTTGAGCGCAAGCTTTGCTCTGTCTGGTTGTCTGGGAAAACCTTGAGAAGAAAGCTTGACTTCTAAAAAAATGTTTTAAAAAAGATGTTTGTTCATTAATTTTGTTTAACGTTTGCATTCACTCATCTTATCTTTAAATTGCATTTCTCAGTCTCACAGAGGACTAAAGGTTAAGTTTCTTTGTGATATCTCTAAAATAAATACGGTAAAAGCATCCTGCTGAATATATCACACTCACTGACCCAGAGGTGATGTGTTTGTATCCTGCCAAGGAGAAGATTTTCTTTAAGCTTTTGCAATATTTCATTATTGTGTGAAAATCAACACAAAGCAGTGAAGACAATATCTTTCATTAAGTAAATTCACAGTCTTTTATGGTCTGGAAATATCTTTTCTGATGCAACCTCGCTGTCATCCAGTTGATCTAAATGAGGCATCACTTTTAGCATTGTGTTCAACCTGCCAGGAGAGGAAATAGAGTTAACAAAAACTAAATTAACTAAATCAATTTTCTGGCGTTATTTTTTTATTTCAAACAACAACGTTGGACAGGGCAGGGGGGCAAATAACAGACAGGGACAAGAGTTTACCTGCACCCGTCTGGCAGCTTCCTATCAAAGGAGGTGCTTCGTGGGATAGCTGCTTGGTGCTGCTGGAGGATCTGCTGGCACTGCAGGCGGTCTGGCCCCTGTGTGGGCGAGCCTCGGGACAGAGGTGCACCAGCAGCTGTGGGCACCCGATGCCAGGTGGTGTTTCTCCTGAAGGGCGTCTTGTACTCACAGGGTGTACCCTCGCTGTCGACCTTGTACTCCACCATGGGTATACGGTAGAGCTCGGAGCATCCCCTGGAGA
>OMNW01011658.1:0-29317 GCA_900303245.1 Selene dorsalis | reverse complement strand
TACAGTAACATGCTAGTTTAGTGGAAGGTATCCCTTATAATAACAATATCTAGAGTCACCTCCTATCAGTAATAACACTGAGGAACACAGTAGTTTAATCTCGGACCTCCGCAATTTGACTGAATGTGATCCAGCAGTTTACTATATCACATTATTTCATAATTATAACTTCAGCAGTGCATACACATATCTACAGTATAGTTAATTTAAAGATGTCGATCAATTATTGATGCTGTAATGAATATAAGAATAAGAGGGGTTATAGTCATAATTATTGCATGAATTCACATTACATTCTTATAATGATTATAGGCAATATAAATCCATTATATTTTTACATCACATTACATTGTGATGGTTTCAGTCCATTAAATGGACAATTCACCAACATTTTCCAACTGCATCACCAGGCTGGTACTTTATACTGTACAACACCCCTGACCCTCATCTCCACAGTAAAAGTTGGGGGTAGGGGATCCTCTCTGTCACCATGACTACACCATCACCCACTAATGCTATCAGAAATATTTTTGCCAGAGGCAGACATTTAGATATAGTTTCCATGTGCAGGCACACACATGCTGGCATGGAAAACAATACACACACACACACAGTTGAATATGCACACTGAGGGTTTACACGCAGATAATCATCATCATCATTGTCAGAGATACTAAGAAAATAGCAGAAAACTCTTTGCTTATTTTAATAGGGCCAAAAATCCCAGCTTGCCACCTCATCAGACTTCATGGTCTCCCTTGAGTAGCTCTACATGGGAGGCTTTTCCTAAGTCCATCTCCATCACATTACTGCTAACAACACTGAAGAACTGGGATGGACAAGGTCTGTGGTGCCATTTCATGCAACATTAATCTTCAGGGCTGGGCAGCGGCCTGGTGTGTATATTTGGAAGGATGGGGGGTTTACAGGGTGGTGGGTCAGGGTTAAACAGCCTGGGCACTCTGTTAGCTCTCCAAAAGCATCTCAAGCATGACCCTAATGATTACACTGCCCTCCCCCTCCAAAGTTGATTTTCCGGGATCCATAGGGGTGGTGGAAAGCTGTGTATACTTTGCTGTGGTCATACATGTACACACAGTGGGGCTTGAGGAGGGTGCACTGGCTGATTGGAAAGGGCTGTGGTGGAGGGGGTGAGTAATCCCTCTCAGAGAGACCCTTTCATCAAACTGGGGCATGGGTGGCTGGACTGTTTACAGCTAGCTTCCCACTGGAGCTGTGGGTGTTAGAAGATCTGACTAGAAGATCATCCTTCCCTCGTCACATGTCCCTCGCATCTGGTCAGCGTCAACACCAAGCTGGCCTCATCCATGCCCATCAGTGGTGTGCTCTACATCCTCCACATCTCATGGTATACATTATTCATTGACTGTATGTAGATAGCACGCATCACTAGTTTGATATATGGGACAGTGAGAGTAATGAGTGGCATTACAGCCACTTCAATAAATGGATAAGGAGCTAATTTTGCTGGCCATGTGTGAGGAACTCATAAAGAAGTGATTTGTCATCACATTAATCTTATTGTTTCCCTATCATCTGTCAATCACTTTTCCAGAAGAAAAAGATGCTAACAAGAGTGTAAAGTCCTCATGTGTTGGTCAATTGTTTTTCTAACAAGGCTGCTAACACACTCATTACCTTGATTAACTCTGTGTGTGTGGTCATGCCACACATCATTACTCCCTGAGGAGGTTAACCCTAGCTAACAGCTTGTCAACAGGAAAGGTCTCAGCCGTTGGCTCTTGCTGTGCTTTTCGCACCAGAACGACCAAGAAGTGACAAAATACATTTCTTGTATAATGCTAATTCTCCCCCAGTGCCCCCACTAGCTCTGCTGGAAGTGGAAATACCCCTCATACTTGCCCCAGTACATGTGGAACATGCTTCTTGTTTGTATGGTATAGGGGGGCTCTCACAGTATAAATCATGGAGCAACAGCAGGAAACCAGTGTTTGGTCAACTTCAGCTGGAGGCTGGTGGACAAGAGGCTGTTAGACACAGCCAGCCATGAGGAGACGAGGAAGCCAGAGAGAAATAATACAGTCTGCTTCCCTTAGATTCCCCCCCGAACTGCTACTGCACTCTACCAGCTTCAATGTGAGTGCCTATAAATTATACCACAGTGCCCTACATAAGCGCGTAGAGAAAGAGAACATCTACCAATGGCCACAACTTGACTAAACATCACCACAGCCACATCATTGCTCATTTCCAGAAACATACAGCCGAGCTAAGTTGGAGGCCTGTCGGAGGTGAACAATCAGATCCTTGAGCCACTGGCTCTTAATGAATTACAATAGATCAGTGTGACAACAGGACCTTAGACCTCAGTGAGAGAGCTGTCACTCTAATGACATGGCCAGTGACTGAGGGACATGCTAATCCATTCCCACAGTCCGAGTCCGTGTCACTGCAAAGAGCTACAGAGGTTGTGACCTCAACCAGCCCTTTGCAGACCATTGTCGGGGGGTTCATTAAATAAGGTGCGTTCAGACGTGTGTAAGAAAAGAGGAGAGAGTAACGTTTCATCACAAACTGTTCCAAAGGAAAAGAGCGGCTCCTGTGAAGACTGTGAGGGGGGATTAAGCTGAGCAATTTGCAATGCAGGTTCTCGGAGTTTTGGTTCAGCGGTGCTCTCTTTCACAGGGTGTCGGCCATGGAAGTGAGAAATCCGGCTTAACTTCAGTCCAGATGTGAATCCATGATGACAAGTCTGATGACACTTCAAAGGAAAGGTCACAAGTGGCCTTCTGAATGTCACAGGCAATACTCATTATCAGCAGGGGTCTGATGTAGGCTGAACCCACTTTAATTCAGGTTACCCACGATCTAAAACATAAATCTATGCGTCTGCTGAAACCTAAAATGTACAATATGTTATAATAAAAAGCATAAAAAAACAACACTCTGAAAATACAGTTGCTTGATGTCTGTGTGTCTTGTACTAATCATCCCTTTTAGTCCATATTGTACTGATCCTTTTGTTTATTCTTCCATCTCTGATCACCATATACCAAAACATATAATCACTGCCATATTCTGTACATTGCATTCCTCTTTCAAAGAGCTAATCTTTTTCATCTTTTTCTCATTAGTTTGATCCAAGGCTAACATGTTGAACTTGTTTAAAGCTTTTCAGAGTGATGATGGAAAAGCCTCTGGCATTGCACTGGGCTAAAACCACATCCTGCCTCCAGTGTAAATAAATACAGTACTAGGTATGGCTAATATTAGAGCCATATCTCCTCTTCAGACTGAGCAGGGTAAAACCGTTTAAGGTATAAACAGCTTTAGAAGTCTTGCCACAAAACAGTGCTCCAGTGGTTTTAACGTCCCTTTTTTCTTCAAGAGAATTTCATTCAACATAATCTTAGCAGTCAGAGGACCCCATCAGCCCTCGGTGTATCTGGAGGAATCAAAAAATCAATAAGAATGAATCATTTTCTCAGTATTTAGAAACAGTCTCGGTCCTGATAGCCTCTGCATCTGCTTATGAAAACACTTGCTTGTCATAGTAGCAATGTGGAGCCAGGGTACATTGTCTGGAGGTCATGAGACTCTTGTCCATTGTTGTTAAACTAACCCCCATCTCTCCGGCCACAGGGGACTGACAGGGGCCTTCGGGCCCCTGCTGAATTCCTTTCCTTTGAGATAATAGCACAGAAACTGGAGCACTTATTGTTGACTGCAACACTTTAGCAACTCAAAGCGAGGCAGCGAAAGGAGTTGAGGGCCCTCGAGATTCTTCACCTGACCTCTCACCTCTTAGTTTGTTGGGAGCCTTGGGAGAAAATTCACAAGACCCGAGATGGAGCCTTTTGCTTCTCTCTTGGGACCGTGATGAGAAACTGTGTTTCAGTAAGATGGAGAAATCTTGCAGTGGATCTCAGCAGCACTGACCAGAATGTTCTTCCACTGTAATGCCTACTAATCTGCCATATGCATCTGTTAGCAAATACCATATATGGGTCAGGCTCAGTGCATTATGCATCGTACTGCCCATTAAGGACACACACCACGATCTAACACACATGTATGGGCACAGTTTTATGCAGCATGCATATTTTCAAAACCATCAGGCTTCAGTGGTGTCACTTACACCAACCCAGATGTCCTCCACTGCCACAGAGGCTGTGCCAAAACATTCATTTATTCATTTACCAAATGCTCCATCCTGTAAGCACGTCTCCAGGGACCTGGACACACGTTCGTCGACACAGAACCAGTTTCGGAAGATGTTTGTTTTGTCTACTTTCTTCTTCCCTGCACTGCGATTATGATTGTATCATCATGTATCATCACAGATCATGGTAAGAGGATTAGACGTCGCTTCTGCCAGAGTGGCTGCTGTGTTGGATTCACAGACGGGGCATGTTAGACCACCATCTGGGGGAGTAAATATGTTACTGCTCTGTTGCCAAACCAGAGCGCAAAGTTGAAACACAGTTAAACATGTGACTACGATCTAGTCTTTGACACACATATACACACAGCTGTTTTAGATCGTATTCATTCAGTATATTTAGCCACGCTGCCATTAATATCAATTTTCAAAAGTATACGTTGGTCTTAATCTTCTGTAAACAGATTTAATCTAAAATTCCTCACCCGCCTGCGGTTTATCAAAACACACTTTTGTTTGCCTGTTTAGAAATCAACAGGGTTAACAAATACACAAACAGACTGAATGTACAATGCGATTCATTAACTGTTGTCATCCAGAGGTTTTTAATTTTCCGCGATTAGTAGAAAACATTAGCATAATCTGTAACAGGGCGAACAGAAAACGGGATTAGGTGAAGGTATTCACTCCGAACAATGTAAAGTCATTCTGCTGTGGTTATCTGTGATAAAGTGGAAACAGCTTTTGCCGCTACACAAATCTGTCAGCCCAAAGAACAAGCAAAACAAAGATGTTAAGAATGTGAGTGTGAACGAGTGGACAGATTATTATTTCACAGGACTGTCTGTCTCTCACAGACAAAACAAGCAGATGTGCCTTCAGAGCCAGCATTTTTCACAGACCTTCATTGCTTCCCATCACAAAAGATTGTTTGAAATATGCCTCTGTCTTTTTATTACAGGGAGGATGGAGTCTCCCTATGGGTGTGTGTCCCTAAAAAGCCAAACCTTCGCAGCGTAATTGCTGAATAGGAGACTGGGTGAGGTTGGGTAAAAGCAATCTGCAAATGTGAGCTGTCAGACAATGGCAGCGAGAGTTGAGCCATTAATCAAAATGCTCCTCTCATTATCATTAGTGAGAAACGCTGACTGTCCGTGTCTGTGTGACTCTACAGCCCTGCTGGAGCTTTCTCTTGCAGCAAATCCACGTCAATGCAAAAGAGAGCCTCATCTCCAGAGAAATCAACAGAGAACAACATCAAACCTGGTGTAACAAAACCAGTATGTAAGCATTTCTTTATGCTAATCACCTCGAATATGAGAGCAAATGTCAAGCTAATTTAGCCCAGCTGCTGGAAAAATGAGAAAAATTAAACTAGTCTTCTGTCACGACTACACTTTTTTTGTGGAGCACCTGTTTCTCAGTCTCACTAACAAACACAGCACAACAGCCATGTTTCAATGACAACAGGAAGTCTGCTAGTTTGGTGAACATCTTCAGCCTGTACCATTGAGATTCAGGAAGACAAAGACTAGTTACCTTCGGGGGGTGCCGTCTTCATGAGGCTGGATTATGACCACTTTGACAGTGACAGACGTGCGTAGTAGGTCGATCATTTGCTCGTGGGTGAGAGTAGCGACGGCCACCTTGCAGATCTCCACCAGTCGGCTGCCCTGCCTCAGCCCTGCCTTCCAGGCGAAGCCAAAGGGCTCCACGTCGGCCACGATGCCCTCAAAGTTGACGTGGAAACCGAGCTGGCCGAGGCCGTTCCGACGCAAGGTCATCTCCGACGTCTCGCAACCTCTGGTGGCGATCTGGAAGGAAAATAAAATCAATTTGTCCATTATCCGTAATAAAAGTACAAACATTTTCTTTGGATTGCACTGGTCCAGACGTTGAAGACAGCAGGACTTGAGAGGAGTTAGAAGACACAGTGCAACAGATGACATGGGCAGCAGGCTGCACGCTGTCACACAGAGAGCACGCATGAGATGGAGAGACTTTAGGCTGAGTGATCTTAATATCCCTTAAAAACGGCCTGCTAATATGATACAGTATATTAAAACAGCAGCCTTTCACAGTGTAGAGTTGGCATCTTTTCTAATAGATGTGTGTGGATTGTTCTACACATGAGCACATAAGAAAAACACTATTACAGCATCGGAACCGGAACAAAAATCCTCTGTTTAGGCTGAGGGGCACGAGCATGTTTGTTTGGTTAATTAAAAAAAACTCTTCAAAGGGGAAAGTTAATAGGAGGGTAAATCACAGAGCTAACTGATTCAGCCCAGGAGCCGGCTAAAAACACACATCTTCTGCACACAGAAATACACACCTGTCTCTATAGACACTAACTACAGTGGCTCTGTGGATGCTGCATGGGGAATTAAGTCTAATTGGCCCCTGATACGTGGACTTGTCCACATATCTGAGACAATTAGTCAGAGTTAATGAGTAGGAAAGACTTTGGAGTGCAACGTTTACACAGAAACACATAATCTACATCAACTGGCAGCTGATGAACTCACTTTGTTCCTGTGGGAAAAAAAAAGATCTCTTTCACCCTTTTTGACTTGAGATTTCACCCGTGGATACTTTGTGGACAGTCTCCGCTTATCCAGTCGCGTGCTTGGAAGAAGGACCTTGTCCAACCGTGTATTTGCATGAAAATCAGGTTGCACTTGGGTTGCTCACTGGTGGCCTAGTGTAATCCTCTGCTTTAATGTAATTCAGGTTCAGCTACAGTTCAGGCGTCCCTCTTGCCTCAGCAGTGGAAAACAACCAGCAAAGTAAGCAGAGATATAAACCTGCAGCTGCCACCCATCTATGTTCACCTTGATGACGCCACATGATTAAGCCTCCATGTAGGTTAGACTGCAGTGATGGTACACTGTCTTGTCGTGACAGCCACTGGAAAAGAACCTCACACTGCATCCAATGAGCTTTAATCACCCATCAGATTAGTCTTGGTTTAGTTGTGGGTGACTGCCTCCATTTGCCTCAGAGTGGCAGCTGGCTTCAGGGACACATTAACTCAGACTACGGCCTGTCAACACTCCACTAGATTCTCACACTGGCAGAAATCCTACCCCACAGTGTGTGAAGGGACCCAACACAACCATGATGGGCCGTCACGCACGCACTCCTAATAAGACAGAGCCCTAAAACTTTATTAACATAGGAAGGGACAAATCCTGAAACTAGTTAAATCAAAGTCTCAACCTCATGTTGCGGTAAATACTGACCTAAAGAAAACAAGGCTTCACAGAGAGATAAAAGCAGAGGAGAACTTCAGTTTGATCTTTCACAAAGTAACCAATCACTCTGCATAAAACATCAAGGGCAAACTAAATTGGAAATGTGAAGTCTAATGCTCTCTGGGGGCAAAGTCTGGAGGTAAATGGCCTGTGTATGGGGAAGACATCAGACTGGGCATTAGGGACCATGAGTCAAACTGCCCTTTGTCAGAAATTCATTAAGCCTAAATAATGGCTTTCTAAATGCCTTCATCAGGGCTCTTTATTCAGTGCACACTAAAAATTAGTCTTCCCAGGTTCTCCTCTGGACAGCCCAAAATCCATAATGGCTGAATGTAATAGGACAGTGATTCTAACAGGGATGACAGGGGGGCGTCCTGCTGACCAGTGTTTCCACCACTATGTCGAATCATGGTCTCTAACGACTGGTGACATTAAACCACAACACTGTCCCTAAGAAACAAACAGTGTCAGGCTCAAATCAGTTGTCAGGCAGTGTTGCTGTCTAAGTTAGAAGTAGCTTTGACACCAGTGAAACTGTCTCGACTGGTGTGCTTCACAGACCTGACAAATCCTTTGTCAACATCTAAATCTAGGACAGAGCCTTCTGATGTGATGCAGCACAATTTGGCTTGGGAGAGAAAGAGCAGAGCAAGTCACTGGGGCAGCAATTATATTAAAACCACAAAATTGTACCAATTACTCAATTCATTTACTGACAGAAAAATTTATCAACAATAATTGTTATGACGTTTTAATTATTCAAAATCATTAATCAAGCTCAAAATCCTCAAAATTAATTGGCTGCGTTTCTGTTTTAAATGTCGTTATATACTGGAGGTGAGTGCAGTACATATTTGGAGATGTGGTGGTGTTTGTTCTACTATTTTCTGACATCTGACTTGAAACTAACCAGACAACAATTCAGTTAAATAGCACCAAATGATAATATATAGTATCCCAAGACACTTCACACTTCTAGAGAGAAACCGAACAGTTTTCACAAAGAGCAAGCACTCAGTGAGAGAGGGGGTGGGAGAGGAGAGAGAGAGATTTTGGCATATTCGCTTTGAAAAAAATGACTGAAACAGTTATAATATATAAACTGGCTAATTGAATTGGCTGCACTGTTTATTTCTCAGTTGTTAATGTGAAAATCTTTTAAAATTTCACAAGTAAACTGTATGTGGAAAGAACACAAACACCAAATGGAAGAGACTGTTTCTACTTCGGTTAGAAAACAGGGCAGAAAACGCATAGGTTCTATATACGTAAGTATGTGTGTATGTGTGTCTGTCATCCGAGCCAAGATGGCCTGCCTCATAAAAGCTGAGCACGCGGCCACCCAACTCAGCAACACCCTGGAGAGCAGGACGCTATCATAAAGCTTTTAGCTGAGCTCTCACACTGGCCTCCTCTGTGCGTTACACTGGGCAATCTGTTTGCTGTGGTTCGCATTACATCACAGGTCCGGCAGCCTGTAAATCCCACCAATGAAACATGACTCGAGCCAACCTCTGGGACATGTAGGAAAACACAGACACCTTCGGGACGAAGTATGCATGGTCAGCTCAAACTCAAATGTGCCTACTGCGGCTGCTTCGCTGTCTGTGCGAGTAGCAGAAATAGGCACCAACTTTTCTCTTATACTTAGTCTGAGATTCTCCTGCGAAATATTCCTCACAAATCCCGTGGGTAAGTGGACAGTAAGTTTGAGGGGAGATTAGCATAGAAAATGAGGAAGTGATGTCCTTTGGCTAATCACAAATGCTAATATATCCTGCTCTGTCCTTTCTTACGATGAGCGGAGTAGACACTGATGACATCTGTGTCTTTTTAAGATTAATTATGGTAAATACTTCCTCAGTATCTTGTGGCTTTAGAGGTGGTTGGGATATGTAGATCCTTGGTGCTCATCTGCACGTTTTTTTACTCAGTTCATTGCATGTGAATGTGATAATAAAACGTGTAATTATCTCCGCCTATCGTGATCCTCAAAAGAATGAAATTCCTGTTCATGTTTTAAGCAGGAAATTGAGTGTTACTCCCATGTCACTGGCTGCAACAGTAATTTGCTGGCTAGGGTTTGTTGGAAATTTCGAAACTGTTGATGATGCTGCCAAAGAGGGACTATGGCGGATAAGTGGATGAGAGTGTGCAGGCAGGCAGGCAGAAATAAGGTCATGCACAGCTCAGGTTTGGATTTTAGGATTCAACCTCAATATTATTCCAAGGAAACAAAGAATTGCCTGATTAGAAGTTCAGTAAACAAATGAAGAGGAGGAAAAACAAGCCTCTGCAGCAAGCATGAGGAGTGGGAATGAGGCCTCTGGTGTCAGCATGCAGACACAGGAACACGGTGTTTTGACCTGTTTTTTGTCATGATACCTAAAACCACCTGACCCCAAAATCATACGATGTGACAGTGGTACAGATGGCAGAGGCAGAACTACAGCATGGGGATGACTGTGTGGCCAGCTCTGAATAGGAGTGAAGTAGTCTGAGGCCAAGTGTCCTCTATTCTTAGTTGGTCAGACCCAAAAAAAGGTGTCTGCCCCCCCCCCATTTTTTGAAACTGGGTTGGTGCCCTGTTTAAGCTGCCTTCTCCTGTACTTGCATCCACACAATACAATGGGCCAAAATCCCATCATGACTAATCTGTCATTCCATTAAATGAAATGCCTGCCACAGGGAATGGCTCTGGCCTTTGTCATTTGTTGACAATGTTGTGATGTTTCATAATGGTTTATCCTGATGAAGAGCAGGGCAACATCTGTAACTGCATGACCTTAACGCTCGACCATACATCTCTGCTGACTCACCGTTCCTCAGCCAAACAAGGCTAACAACAGGAGGTCTATAATCCTCTCAGGTCTCAATTTTAATTTCACTTTACAGTTTCGCATTAAAATTACACTCATGTCTTTACAGCTGACAGGGAACCAGATGGACAGGGGGAAGGAGCCAGGAACACAAGTGCATTTTGGGTTATTTCCGAAAGCCACGCTCTTATAATGTTGTGGAAAAATGCAGTGAAAGAAAGACAAGGAAGGAAGATAAAAGCTAAAGCACACAAGACTTGACAGGACGTACATAGGTTAAAAAAGCATCGGTTCTGCTGACATAATGATGAAAATAAAATAACAAGGTTTGTGGTAAGTAGTAAAGCTATGATGGCAAGAGCAATATTTGTAGAATGTATTGTTTCACCACAGAGAGACCACAGCCACCCTAAAGTAAAATGCTTCACTGCACCATTTAAAGCAAAGGCAGCCATTTCCTTCACACGCCATGCAGCCACTGTGTCAAACACAATCATAACAGATTGACTGTGCAGTTCCGATGACAGACTACTATTCAATATGTCATGGAAGTAACTTTACGCCACTTTTTGTGTGAGACACTGGTGAACACCTTTACAAAGTTAAGGTGGGCTGTGTCTTTCTCTCACTCATCATTATATTGCTACTAGGTCAGCAATAGCAAAACACAACGCTGGACAGGGCTGTTGCCCGTGTTACATCATCAGACCCAACATTAATATGCATTTCACGTGGTCCAATCACAGGCAGACATCTGGAAGTACACAAGTTCACAAACGTCTCCACGTGTGATCAGATCAGATCTCACTTGCACTCACTATGCAAATAAACACATATATATTGTTGTTTTTGGTTAGTGTAGAGGGATTAATGAAACCGTAGTTGTTAGTGGGCTATCCTTTGTGGCCTAGGACACATTTGCATTCACACTACTAAAAGATAGTGACCTAGTCCATCTCCAAATGTGGTCTGAATGCTCAGATCCCGAATGCATCCTCAGTGCACCCTGTGCACGTTCACACTTTCAATATGTTTAGTGTGGAGTAGATGGGGAAAAGTCTCAGTAGACGGTGGTTTTAAACTGAGAGACTGTCCCGGTGCATAAAAACTACTGTAGTGCTAAAAAAAAGGCAAAAGGTGTCATTAGCTGGCCAATAGTGACAGTGCCAGAGAAGACTTTTATCCATCAGTATGTGTTTCTATAGTATTAAATGTGCGGTGTTTGTGTATCAGTGCCAAACCTGCATGCACCTTGGCCAATTCATTCAGTTTTTGACACACCACTGGTTTGACAACTCGATTCTTTGTACTGTAATACGCTCATTACATCAAAAATAAACTGGATGTCAAACTAAGACGAAACCCTCAATTAACCACACACAGTGCAAACAGAGAGGGAATTACTCCCTCGGAGAGAGGAAAGCAATGTTTTAAAACTGATTATCTGTCTTTTGTTCTCTGAAATCTCTTTGTATGGTTTGATTTGTCACTGGTGCTGAAGACATGAGCATGAAGTCTGCTACAAAGGATCAGATCAGTCTCTAATCCAGCAGACACAGAGACCTCAAAGATGAACAAGATTATTACAGCTGGGTCTTTAAGGGTCTTACCTCTAGCCTTTGCACCATCTCCCGGATGTCTTCTCCACAGTTGTCGTGGGCAGACAGCATGATACACTCCCCGCGCTCATAGAAGATCTTGATGCTCATAATCCCTGAGGTCCATCCAATGACATCGCGACACGAGCAGTTGAAGACCACATTTTTTGATTCCTCCTCAATGAGGACGATGAACTCATTGGATATGCCGAGCAAGCAGTCCACATCCATTGACTGGCCAAAGTCCCGGGCTCGGACACTCCAGGTGATGGCTCCCACGCTGAACAGATGTGCGTCCTTCCTGGGTTTCACCTTCTCCTTCTTCTTGGCTCCGAGGGTGATGAAGCTGAATTTGACAGCAGAGTCAATAGTAGCAGTGCTTACAAAGTTCTCTGCCAGGTCCTTCAGGTACTCCTGCCGCGTACGAGTCGCCATGGCTCTGAATTTCTCTGACTTGTGTGCGGCATTTTCTCCATTGATGACCTTGGCAAGTAGGAAGTCCCTGAAAACTGCTGACTTTGGGAAAGTTACAGACTTGGGAATAGGGGGCCCGAAGGGAGGCACATCTTTTGATCTGGACACGGCCACACTGGAAAAATGAGAAACAATAAATCAAATCTATTGGTGACAGTAAAGAGACATTAAAAGAAGTGAATGAGTATTGAACTGTGTGTATAATGAGCAGCCATTTGAAGTGATGAAATTATATGGCTTTCAGGGAAATTATTTCAGGTGGAAAGACTGAGAGGGCTTCAGACTAATCTTGCTCTGTTAAGCAAATGCTATGTTATTAACAAGAGTTGTCTTGACTTCAGAAACACTCGAGGACAGAGTCATAAGTCATAATTTCAAGGTGCCTCTGAAGTTAATAACTGTATCATCACTGAACAGATCAAAAGCACCTTGTGACTCCCGCACATTACTATTAAGTCATGACAGAAACCACAGAAAGCACTCAGCAGGCTATTATTATTATTCTTTCAAATTAAGCGCTCTTAAGTTCGTGTAGAGCCATTTTGCATGAAGACATTTGTGCAAAGAGACACATCAAAAGAGACACATTCCACTAAATTATCGTGAGGACATTAGCGAGCTTCTTATACCACGATGACGCCTGCCAATATTTGGAGATCTGACTCAGTTCCACCAAATTCGGATGCTGTATTTTTACCCTCTCCTCCTCTCCTGTTGGTTTTTTAATCAGCATGAGTAAAATAGCTTCGAGAAAGCCTTGCAGGCGTGGTGCATGCTTGTTCCATTTACCTGTAGCAGACGTTATCAGTGCAGGGGTTGTGGACTTTGACGATGACAAACACATGTTGGAAATGAGAGCGGATGTGCTTTGGAGTGAAAGGAAGGGCCCCGGGCTCCTGAAATACTATGGTGACAATATCGTTGCCAATGTGCCTCTTCCTTAATAACTACAAAAGAAAGGAGAAATAAATCGTCAGACACAAGGACACAGACATTTTGTGCATGTATTTTGATGGTTCAAGTAAGTAAGGTTTATTGTTTAAAATATAAATCACAATGATAAAAAAATCTCTTCCTTGCAAAAGAAAAGGTCGGTGAAGCTTTTGTAGTGCGTAGTCACAGTTGGATACCAAAGCGGAAGAGGAAGTCAGCTGGCCCAGCTGCAGGTAAACGACACACACTGTCACCAATATGCGCTAACGACGCATTATTGATGACATACGACTTGCATTGCCAGGGAATATCCGATCTGTCTGCTTAGACTGCAGACGCATTGGTGGATATCTGATTTGTATCTGATTTATTTCCACATATAACTGGGGCCTGAATGTGATCTGAGAATATCCAATATCATGTGTTTTTTTTCCGTTTACACGTTCATGTTACAGATCAGATCTGTGCCATTTTTTTATGTGAATGTGAATATTGTAAAGGCGGTCCCACTCCATGGGATTTGTGCCACCAAAAAAATCGGAATTGGGCCACATGAACCTTGTAATGTAAAGACAGCGTAAGACACTACTCTTCAAATAGGATCTGCTAAATGACATCACTTGAGCAACCTTGTTCTCCCTGGTTTCAAAACAGTCTCAGCAGTCACAGCTGCTCTAATGTAACATCTATGGCATCTGTCCTAGCACCACAAGCATGGAGTAAACCCTTTTGTCCCTGCTTGCATTGGTGTATTGTGCAGATAGTTAACCTCACTCTCGGGCTGCTATAGCGTTGCCAGCGAGGGTCAGAGAGATCCTGAAACAAGCAGGATTAAAGGGTACAGAGGGGAATTGGGGAGGATGAAAGATTGAGTGGGGGTGAGCTCTGCTTTGGCCCGCTGCAAGATTACCAGCAGGGAATTAAAAAAAGAAATTAAACTATCCCACTTCATGAAATACATTTGGAGGGGGAGAAGTGAAGAGAGAGAGAAAGCACATGGCAGTGTCTGACTGTAGATGCTGCCTGATTGCACACATCCACTCCCCTTCTCCTTCGGTCTATTCCCTGCTCATATCACCGCAGGGTTCTACCCACAGGTTTTATTAAGGACTCAAAAAGTAATTCCATACAAGCAGTGCAGAGAGTGAGATGAACCTTGCAGTAATCGCAGCTTTATTGGGCCATCGCTCGCCAGCCCACCACTACATCCACTTAATTCCACTTGTTAGTGCTGACAGACACAGAGGCCCATCTAATACCACATCAGGTCTGGCCCCTGGGGATGCATTGATTAAAATCCTACTATGGGGTACCGTTACCATAGCAATGCTCATGCTTTCAACTGATAGGTCATTACCGTGGCAAAATGAGCCTCTGGGGAAGATTGACAGGGGCCAGGATTGAAGATATCCTAAAAGGAAGCTGCTCAGGGACTTATTACCACCATCAGATACCGGCTCATCATACAGAAAAGCAAACATGGCGGTCTGCAGGAAGGGACAGAGCATGAAGTGCGGGGTTTACCGACCTGCTGTCTGTTGTTGGGCGTGTAGGGGAGCATGGTGGACACGTGAAACATCAGCTCGTAGTCCTTATAGGTGGTGTAGAGAGAGTGTGTGCCTGTGGAGTCGGCTGTTACACAGAGAAGAGCATTCAAGTCTCATGTTGAATTATTACAAAAGGCAATTCCATTAGATAAGATGATGATGTAATTGTACAGAAGATATAGGTTTAGAAAAACATTACAGCCCACAAAAGCAATATAAAGAGGGAGCAGAAGAGTGTGGGCTTGCACTGCACTACACTGGATGTTTAGATTGGTGTGTGTGATGTGTGTTTTTATCTTACTCTTGTTATCCAGCTGAGCTCTGTACTTGGTGAAGCCTTTGAGGCGCACTCTCTGACCGAGCAGATCCAAGAACTCCTCCAGCGCCGGTCCAGCACTCTCGTTGTTGTACATCTCTTCTTCTGTGCTCTGGCCCGCCTTGCAGTAGAGCACTCCCACCTTGTGCTGGAAGCTTAGCTGGAATGGGAAACATACACACAGACACCGAGTGAGTAAGTATCATTTCCTGTTGCTGATACACATCACGCCCAACACTCATGTATACTGTACATTAAGCACTCAAAGCATGTGAGTGCCCACTTTCCATCATCTCACAGCTAATGTGAAGGAGTTCATAACCCTCCTAGGAGAGAGCTGAAATTCCCTTTTGTGAAGGCAGGCTGTGAACTCTGAGGAGCTCAGAGCAGAGAATAAATCAGGCCGAGCTAATAGCTGCTACTTAAGAGCAGCTGAAGCACAACAAGGTAGTGAATTACAGACACAGAGCAGGAAAGCTTTGGTTTATGGCCGAAAACTTTATAAAGTGCCAGCAACAGCATTTTTAAAAAAAGACCACCTTAAGCAAAACTTTTGTTTTTCGAAATTCTCACTGTAGCAGCCAAATACTGGCGAGAGGCACTAAATGGTAACAACACTGATCTCCCCAACCTCACAGCTGAAATATTACTCTTGCTTCAGTCAACAAAGAGCGTCTAAATAAATAAAAGTGTCTTATCCACAAAGAGGAATATTCATAGACGCACGTAAGCCAGCCAAATCTCTCAGCTTTTCACTGCAAGCATTAATATGATCCAGAAACGACAGCTCTGATATGAACTTGTCTCACGAAGAGACAGAAAGAAATAAAACATCCAGAGTGATTCCTCTCGCGCGGTGAGAGTGAGAGTCCTCTCCACCAACATGAATCTTTTATTTATGGCATTTATGGCTTCCAGCTCCCAGATGCTGGCCTTGAAAGAAAGTTTAAGGAGCAAAGAAAAAAATTAGATTAAAAAACAGCCTCCTGCATTTGCCACTTGTTGCTTGCACCTTGATCTCAACCCAGGGTCACTGTGTCAATACAACAGGACAGAGAGGGTTTCTCTGACTGTGAAAGTCAAAGAACGATCTATATACTGAAACAAATTGGAATTGTCTTTTTCCATCGTTGCAGGTTATCAGTTCCCGGTGCTCTCCTGACACCGTTGTCATGGTGACTTCCTCTATCAGGCAGCCTGCTCTCTACTAAAGCTCCTCCGGTGAAGGAAAGCTATTATACCATCAGGCCCAGTGGAAATGGCATGATGTGCGATGATGTGGTCTTCCATATTTTTTATCCTGCATTATATGGGCTCACTTAACCTCCTGCTCCTCTTAACAGACTGGCCGATGGCAAGGACAATCACATTGCCCTTTGGTGTGAATTTGTCACCGCATGAAAAGTGCAAGCACATCGCAGCAAGTAACACATATACAGATGAGTAATGCTCCTGAGGTGGAGCTGGTGCAACTGCCTTTGATGTCATTTTTGGTGGCAAGTTAGAGCACCCACAAAAAAAGCTGTATCCCATTTTACGGATCTGTGTTTAGCTAAAATATTGAACTTGCTAAAAATATGAGCATAAGTCACTGGAAAGGAGTGATTTTGTCACTATTTATCTTATTCTGCAGCGTAACCCATTCTCTCTATCTGTCCAGTGCTACAGGGCATTGAAAACGGCTGCCCCTCTTTTCTCTACTAAAAACAAACAAAAAAAAGACTACGGTGAATGCAAAAATGGAGAGAGAAATGAGGACAATGTTCCCCCTGGAGACTACTGAGACACACCTGAGGGATACAGCTGTGTCCTAACACAACACACAACATCACCATGACATCTGCAGTGTCCCGATGCAGCAAAGATTCAAAATATAGCGCAGAAAACCTGGCTACAATTATCACGCACCATTACACCAAAATCTATTGCTGTTTTGGGGGGAGCAGATGTGTTTAAAACTCCTGATCTAAAAAGGGGAATGTGAAGTGGGAAATAAAACAAGGGATGAAAAAAAATTCTACCCACATGGTTTGACCATACTAATCCTCAAGTTTCAATATCATGAAGGGGGCTGATTAACATAAGGCAGAGGTGGTTTCTGCACTATAATAACAGCCTCTGTAGGTGGTACATTACTCTCTTCAACATGTAGAACAAATCTCACTTAAGGAGCAATTCATTGTTCTGCAAAGGCTTCATCTGCAGATCACAGAAAGACCACTGTAGAGCTTGAAAAGCAGTGGTTGGAAGTACAAATTATAATTACATACATTGTTTGTTCATGCTGTTGTAAAGTTACATTTGCAGTTACATTTTGTGGAGCCCATCAGACACCATCAGATTGGCCTTTATCTTGTTTCCCTTCCTTTATTATCAATAATTATACATCAAAACAATGTTTTTTTAAACCCCGTAACTGATGCAGGCACTAAGCTGTTTTTCAATTAAACAAGAATGTAGTCATTTCCCAGATTTTGGTCTTTAGATAGGAACAACAGATACACATTCGATATCAATAGCCTTCTCAGGAAGGCTGATTTCTATCACCTAAGATCTCTTCTCAAAATCTGATTAACTGCTTAATGCCTTTTCCAGCACATCTGCTCACAGTCAGTTCACTATGATCTACAATGTGATCTAAAATACATTCACATATGCTCTGTTCTCCTCTTACATGCATGACCGTTACAGCAGAGTCTACCGCACTGCTTTCAGGGATATTCTTTCTGCCAAATGATCATGAGAATATTGTGAAGGCGGTCCCACTCCAGGATATTCTCATTCACCAGACACGGTTTCTGTTCACACACATAAAAAAATGCCCTTTCTTGCTTACTCACACCCACACCCACACCCACATCTACACACACACACGCACATCTTTCTACGTGCGGTAGAGGAAAATGATGCACTCGAACAAACAAAACAGTCCTGGCGGACCACTCAGCTGTGGTTCTTCTTCCTGTCCGACATTAGCTTCCTCAGATAAACACATTACAGGGGCGGTGGAAGTCCACCATGGTTAAAGAGTAGATTTTGGGTGCTTGACATCGCAAACATTTGCACAGCAAGCATAACATTAATGATTAAAACAGGGGTGTATAAAAATACTGATGTCCAAATATAATACTGGCCTCCACTGGGCGTTTGGTTTGAGGTCTGTGAGGAGAAGAGCCAGTTGGAAGAGCTTTAAGCCCCACTTAGCCCGGGCTCTCCTCCTCTGAAAGTAGTTTCTTACATTACTTTATTCCTTTTCCCCCTCCTATGTGTCAGTTTCAGTCTGTATCTGCAGACACTCTCTCATAGCAAAGGCATGGGGAGTCGTATGACAGGTGAATAAACTCTGGTATCAGCTCCTTGAGATCTGACAGGAAAAACTTCCTAGAGCACTTACTTAGAAACTTTGCAATAACTCCATACACAATGTCTGTCATCATCTTAAGTGTGTTCAACTTGCTTCAGTGAGGACATTACACTGCTCTTGTTTATATGCGTAACAAAGTCTTCACACAGAAGAGGGATGTGGCTGACACTTTCTATTATAAGAGCCTTTCCCCTGTCAGTTGGAAGGATGGGCTCATGCTGATGAAAGTAATTACAGTAATAAGCAGCCAATTCTCTGATAGTAAGACAAGCAGTACGACACCGACTAATCCCCCACACTCCTTTCCATCTTGCAGTTTCATTAGATGAGAAAATAAAGGTCTCAAGATCACAAAAAGAATCCGTCTCTGACACCTGTGAATATAGAGAGCCCATATCACTAATAGCCATTTTATTCAAATAGAGATAACGCAAGACGACATCCTCCACCATCCAGGCAGAATACTAAATCACCTGCTATCAGATGAAGTAAGTTGTCAAAAATGAGTAAGTTTGTGCCTGAGTGTTCCATTAGCTGAAAAAAAGTGTGTCAAAGTACTCGATACTGACTCTCCAGTGCGGGATTCATATTGATTCCATTTAAGTGTGATATTGGCTGTCTCATCCTCCACCTGGGAGCCTGTGTTCATCTATAATAAGCAGCCCACATATGGAACAAAGGTTCCCGCTATCTGAAGTTAATCTCCCCTAGGTTCCTTCTATAGCTGCAGATGTCAGAGACACAGACAGATATACCTTAAGTATAAAATCTATACTGTAATATTCATACAATCAATCAAACTTTATTCATGATACTGATGTATGGCAGTGATGGCTTCAAAATGAATCGCCTGGAAAAGATGTGACAGGAAAGACAGAATCGGTAACACTTCACTTCCCCTCTCCTTTAAGGAATTAACTCTTGGTTTTATTTGCCAAGTGTTGGAAGTGAAGACTGATTTCACTGTCATTCTACCTCCACAGGCAGGATAGATTAGCTTAGCTAATGCTAGGGACTGAAAATGTGGGAAGGTGGTTATTCTATCTGTTGTAAGGTAATAAAATCTCTAGGACATGAGGAAATCTCCAGGCACTCACCCCCTGCTCATCCAGCTTCAGCAGCTGTTCCGGGACCTTGGGAGAGTTGAGGGCCAGCCTCAGACACTGGATATTGAGTTCAGGGATGACATACTCCAGCACCTCCTTCAGTGGCAGGCCACGGGCCGTACCGTGTCTTGCTGTGGACGGAATGGCATCCTCCAGGATGGCTCCACGGAGTGTGGTCAGCTGACAGGAAAAAAGTTAATTAATCATCCACTTAATTAAGTCAACTGTCTGTTTTTTGTGCGGTCGTAGCGTACCCCTCTATAATGAGTTAAATCTGGGTTTGCTCTCTAATACTTCAGAGGACCAGATTGGATTCATTTTATCATCCAAATGAGAACCATGCTGACACGGTGGCTGCTGTGTGAGCCAGTCATGATATCCTTTTATATTATGACTTATTATTTAGGGCAATGGCTTCATTATGGCTCCTCTGGAAGGCATTAGGAACTCACATTCTAAATAATTAAGATAGGCTAACTGAGCACAAGATGTTAAGTGGTGTTTCACTGTTAAGCCCATTAAAGTGCCAGTAAATGTTGACCCAAACAGCTTCAGAACATCCACTCTGTAGCCCTGCGTTGTTGTTTGGAACATCACAGACACGTTTTCATCCATAAATCCATTTTCCACCCGTACATCCTGTGGACATGAATGTCAGCACTCAATGGCTGTCCGACAGAGAGGCTTTCTAAAAAGCAGATTACTTAACAGACTCAGAGAGCAAGGGAGTGCAAGAGGGAGGCAGAGAGCGCTGAGGCTAAATGATGGGAACACATGCAAATAGATGCTCCAGTGGCTGGGGAGTTAAAACATTGTCTGCGTGCTACTTGCAGGGATACCATGACCCAGATACATTGTTTCATCGTGGGAGTGGTGCTTTAAAACCAAGAATGGCACTAGATATCAGTGACATTTCTCTGCCTGACGCATCTGTTGCACCTGAATTATTCAGTGGATGAGACCACCCAGCATCAATCAAGGAGAGCTTTCTGTACCACCAGGGACTGTGAGACAGTGGATCTCAGGTTGTGGATTAATCACGTAGTGTATGCATGCGCGTGCAGGTGTAAGAATGAGCAAGGTCAGTCAAACTGACTTCGATAGACTGCATCAGTGTTTGCATGAGTGGCCAGCTGAGTTACAACTGGCACTGACTCACTGGACACATTAGGGAGCAAGGGCCAGATTTGGGAACGGAGAGCTGTGAGGAGCCCTCACTTGTTTTGGGGGTACTGAAGCATCCCTGTTCTTTAACTGCTTGACTGAGCCCTGACTGCTGAATGCAATACTGGAGAAATATGACAAATGTCTTTTAAAAGCATGCTGTAACTAGTCAACAGCTCTCTGATGAAATGATAGAAATTACACAGCTTTCTCCCCCCCATGCAGAAGACAAAACAGAGGAGAACAGGTGAATATCTGCATTTCATAGTTACCTGACTGGTTCTGAAGGTGACCCGATAGTTGTACTGCATTCCATCTTTCTCCTTTCCCTCATCCAGCTTCTCCCTGCGGATGCTGACTGCCACAGGTCCCAGATTGTCATCCACCCCAAAATAGTTCTGATGCTCTGGAGGTGGAAGGAGAAAGATCCTTATTAAACTCTAGACATAAAGGAACACATTTTTAAAGCATATTAATTCTATTTATCTTAAATCTATCTTCTGCAGAGATGACCGTTTCAACAGAAATTGTAACTCATATCAGTCACATTATCACAAAATAACTTTCATTGGTCAGCCTAGTCTGTATACTGTGTGTAAACATGCTTTGTGGATTGAGCTTGGCTGAGCTGTGACACCGATTAAGGAGAGCACGAGAGTTGCCGTGGAGATTTCAAATTGATTCACTTTGGATTAGAAACTGGTTTATTTAAAAAATAAATATCTAAATAAAAACACAGCCCTGGAAAGTTTGGCCGACTCTGATCCATCACTGCCCCAGATACACACACACACACACCATCCTGCTTTGTTGTTGTTGTTGAATAAAGTCATATTATAGATATGGACATGTTTTTGTTCAGAAGTTATTAGTATTAAAGATATGAAGAAAATCGTGGATCCTTTCTAACTGAACTCATCCACCTGACTGGTACCACTACAGATAGACAGACAGACAGACAGAGCTGCTGCTACTGTAGCAAATCTAGATTCATTCTTTTGAAGGATAATTTAGAAAGAGGTTCAGAGGCAGTTCGATGTTTACAGGCAGGATCGGTAAGCAGTTATTTGTTTCTGGTTAGACAGTGGAATCAATATCTATTATCCCTGAAGAATAACAATTAACAGGTATTACCTCTGTCCAACAACTATATCTTTGACAACTTATCTCAAATACTGACACAGATTTTTGGAAATCTTCTGAGCGTATCTGTGGCACTTGGATGTAGTCTAACGTTTTTGGTAACCACGTCACCTCTCCAGTGTACACAGAAACTCTAATGGGTAGATTCTCATTAAATTTCCTTGTGACCTTTAAGCCCCCTGCCGGATGAATACTTTCTCATTTGGAGACACCAGATGACATTTCCCCTTTTTGTCAGCTTCAGGTCAAGATGCTAATTTGCGCAAATTCATTCGTAAATTCGTAATAATCTCATGGACTGGTGCAAGGAAATGTACTGATTATAATAATTCTACTGAGGGGTTGAACACTTTGGCCTAATTTCTGTTATGGTTGCTGATATGTTGTTTGGTCTTTCCAGTGTATATTTATTATGGGGTATAATTAAAGAAAAAATAATGAGCACATGGTGTGACTTTTGGTCCTGTCACTTTATAAGAACCAGCATTAAATCCTGTGTTGGAAATAAAAAGTAATCAATTGAAAACTCATTGCTTCTACCCGTGTGCGTGTGTGTGTGTGTATGTTGGACAGGAGCAGGGCTTTGCCTTGAGTAAACACTCCCTAATCCTGGTTAAAGCCAAGGAGAAAGACCTGGATTCTGCAGACAACAAAAGAAAAACCTCAGCAGGGACTCAAAGCACTGACAATCGCAAAGAGACTTCTGAAGACATTCAGACAATGCATCCACGCTGAGTGGAGCCTGCAACGTAAACACGCTGGTTCACGTCACTGCGGTATCAACTTTGGGGCAAAAAGTATATCAGCATGAACAATAAATGAACTGTATGGAGGCAAGGCAGGGTTAACCGTTTGAGGAATGCACAGCTTGTCAGGAACATTGGACTGAGGGGAAATGCTCTGTGAGGCATGAGGTCAAATGGTGGTAGCAGGGCTGGCTACGCGTATGACGCCATGAGGCATTCGAACACTGTCGGGGTGTGGAGAGGGAGACAGTGTCGAGTGTGGAGGGAAGCTTTTTGTCAACACATTTCTTGAACATGTCACTGGTGCTCATCACTTGTTGTTGACAGTTTGCCAAAGGTTTCAAAATGGATGACTTTGATTGTCATGTCAAATGATGCCTCTTCGTCTTCTTCCTGTCACTCCACTTTGCAGGGCTGCCTTCAAAATCTTTAAAAAGTCCTACACTGACTAGATGTCCTGACTGTTTATACTTGATGCTCCAAAACTTTATTTCAGCTCCATAACTTCATTCCAGCTGTACATTTCCATGTATGCTTTAAATTAGCCACAATATCTCTGTCTAGCCACATATAGTATGTGACCATGACCTACATGTAACTAGTCTTGGCCTGTGGGTGTACGTGAAACATTGTGTCCATTAGGGCTGCCTGGGGGAAGAAGTAGGGCTTCAAGCAATCAATGGGATCAATGTTCAGCCCAGGTTGATAAAAGCTTGCCCTAAAGTGGTGACACGTGGTCATTTTTGTGCAAGCGTCTGTGCGGGTATGTGCCTGTTATCGTGTGCATGTGTTTGCAGCGAAGTGGAGGTGATGACAGACTTGTCTCTCCAATAAAACACCTCGTGAAAAAAGGACAAGGGCTCGATCCACATGCTGTGAAAAAGGCATCAGCCTTGAAAACTGCAACATCAAATCTAAACTGACAGCAACAAGATGCATTTCAGTTATACAACGACCTGCGCCGCTATGGAAAGAGGTTAACTACATCCGATTTGGGATGAGTACTTGAGTGATGCAACGTTTCACAGTAAATGATTATCATAGTGACCTCAATGGTACATTCAAACCCATTATAAGTGGAGCAGATCCTTAATGGTCTCATTAACCTTGACTGGAGACGTGGGCCCCGAGTGAGGTTACAAGCTGTTGCAAGGAGGAATGTTTTAATGTGGGATACCAATTTGAGGAACTTGGGGCAACTGTGAGTGTGAAAGGTGAAGCAGCTGTTTTCTTGGGGGCTTAAAAACGGGTAATTCAATCTGCTGAGAGCAGCAAACACAGACGCACAGACAGTAGGAATAACAGATATGTATAATGCGATGATGGGTCAGTGTCGGCTTGGTATTTCCAGCATCAGTCGCATAGAGCTTTCAGTGAGGGGAGCTGAGACCTTGGCGTAGTTTTGCTGACCCCAAAGTTTCATTTGAGGGGTCCTCACACCCCTGCGGCCCCCACGGGGAACAGCTGCAACACACCCTCTCACTCACCTCTCTCTTCTCACATGACTAATCACAGCTTCTCCGCAGGGTTCAGAGCAATATCACAGGGAGGACATGACCGCTCCTCTCCCAAGGAAGTGTAACACACACCCTCGCACCCAACACAGGCCTGCTATTGTTCTGTAACTTATTTCATCTGGTCCTACAAAAATAACTGGGCCATCAAGATATCTGACCCTCTGAGTGGAGGCTGTTACATTTGGGAACTCGGAGCTCTAGCACAGCATTGACCATAGTCTGGTTTCAGGGAAATGGATTTGGACTGGAAAGTTCAATAATCCTGAACAGTGAATCACCCAAATGCTCCTGTATCATAGCTGTATGTACCTATCAACACAAACACGGCTCATTTCTCAGCAGCATTTCTTACCTTTTCCATAGAAGTACTTGTGGTAGTAGTATGCTCCGAGATCAATGTGCTCGATGATGTAGCGTTTGACCTTCTCCCTGTGGATTGGCTGGTTTTCTCGAGGCACCTCCAGCACAGAGACCCCTGCGTTGGTGCAGTGGGAACTTAAAGATGATTCAAAAGAGCAACTCTCTGAAATGCCGCTGTAGTTGGCACTGTTGGCTCTGGAGAGGGAGATCTTCCTCTCGCCTTCCCCACCGATCTCATTGCGAAAGTGCGGGCAGCTCAGCACGAGGTTGTTACTCTTCCCGTCCCCTTCATCAGCATCCAGGTTCTCCTTGGGGTTCAAGTCCTCCCTGCTGCCTAGTGGAGACTCAAACATTGGGACATTTCCACTGCTACATCCTGCTGCTCCACCATCTGCCCCCAGTACAGGTCCAGGTCCAGGTCCGGGTCCGGGTCCACCTCCAACACCTCCAACACCTCCACCAGCTCCAGCGCCGACTCCAGCTGAGGCTGCTGAAGCCCCGGTGGTTGTGTTCTTCCTCTGGCTCAGGTTAGCTCTGCTTGCGACCGCCTCGCTGATGTTAAAAAGAACGCTCTGGACGTCATAGTGGGCAAAGCATTTTTGGAAGCTGAGCGGCCGCCTGTCATCCTCTAATGAGAGCCGCAAGGCGTCACTCTCACTCTTTATGGTCCGCAGTTTCCTGAACAGAGATGTTTCAGATGATTCCGATTTGAGACGCCTCATGAAGGACTTCTCCCGCTCTCGGCTGTAGATGAGAGAGTTGTCAATATAGTCATAGCCTGGAATGTGAACTATCTCGCCCCTGGCAATCTGTGCTGCTGTCTGCAGGCTGGGGGAGAGGGAGGCATCACAGCGCAACAACTCAGGGAAACCCAGAGGTGGTATGCTACGGTGGTCCAGGGTGTCCACTCGGTAGCCCCTAAGCATGGTGAAGAAGCCGTCCCCGCTCAGGCCCTGACGGTCAATGGAGGATGTGCTGCCATACTCACGGTGCAATGAGGCCCCAGTGTTTGGATTGACAGCATTCTGGTCCATGATGTCCTCAGAGTCAATGTCACTTATGGTGACATCGCTGTTGCTACGCTGACGGATTGGGTGAAGACCCTTCAGCGGGGAGTGGCTAAGGAGGTCGCTCAGTGTGTATTTGTCTGAGTAGTCTACCTCCAGACAAACTGCTTCACCTTGCTCCAGTATCTCCACAGTATGTTCCTGCTGGCCGTTCTGAAACACTGGTATCACGCTCTGATAGTTCGGTGAAGGCCGCCCGTCCCATCCATCTTTCCGTGGCGGCCACTCTGTCACCCTGGCCCTGACGCCCATTTTAGGCATGGCTGGAGTACCATTTGTTTTGCCTGACCCATCAGGTTTCCCTGGCATGTTGGAGGGTGGTGGTCCCATGCTACCATTCAGGGCTTTGAGTTTCCTGCTGAAGAGCTCCTCTGACTGCATGGCTCTGGAGTATTCTTCTGGGCCTCCCACAATTCCCACAAGGTTTGATGTGTTATCCGTCACAGGGCTCAAAATACTCATATCCTGCTGGCAGACTCCTTGAAGAGCGGACTTTCAGGGCCCTTCTTCATTACATCATGTGATTTGCTCACTGGTGAGTGGAGGAGGAGCCTCTTTCCTGAGTCAATGAAGCAGCCGTCGTCATAACTCACAGAAGGCGGCTGGCACGACGTTCGACACCAAGCATTTGGATGTCAAGGACGAGTGTCTGAGGAGCGCTGAGGCACAGCGGAGCGGGCTCTGTTCTCACAGCGTGCTGCCAAAGCAGAACGACAGCTGGAGGAGTTGGATCTACGGCACAAGAACAAAAACACAGAAGAAAATGTTAACACATAGCGAGTGGGTTACAACACTGTAAGTGAGACATTTGTAAATCACAAAATGACCCCAAAACATCCCCTTCAGTTCAAATATAAAAATGATTGTGCAGCTGACCTGAATAGCCTGTATCCTGTTATCTGGTGATAAACTCCCACCATTAGCTATGTAGGGCTGTATTAGTTTTGGAACTATGTAGAGCATAGCGAGTACGGTTAATTAGTGCATTTGAGAGGAGTTGGTGCCATTGTGGGTTTATAACTAGATAGATGCATATCTTTGTTGGTGCTTCCAGCCAATGCCTAACAGATGGTGGTGAAGCAAATTACAGCAACAAGAGGCAGATGTTCAGCTAAATGTTCGCATGTAGCAAGATCTCATCCAGCCGCTTGCAGCATCATCAAGCCAGCAAATTATACAGTAGGGATAGTGTTGCATATTCAATGCCAATTCCACGTCGCCTTCTTATCCGATGTAGTTGGTTACGAGGAAAATTAACACGAACCTTATGAAGTAAATTGGCTATGACAAATCAAAACCAGATATGCAGTAATTTCACTGGGATATGAGGTTGTCATCCATGCTACAGTAACAGAAATGTCAGAGGAAAAAGTTTGCAGGTTTACCCTTTCCCCTTGTTTGGTTATGTTCATCTGGGGAAATAATAAACAGACAAAAGACTGACGTCAGTGGCTTTATTCATTAACCTGAACATCTGAGGACAGGGAGAAGGAGAGCGAAAACACTGTCCTTGAAAAGCTGCTTCATTCCCTCTTGGGTAATTCAGATGTCACACACATGCACACACGTGCACACACATGCACACACTCACATATGCTGTAACCTCACATGGTTTCCATTTTTATCCATAAGTAATGTCCCTGAACATCAACCATGTGTAGACTTTTGTTGCACCAGGTTGGTCATATAGTCTCGCTCAAGTGTGGAAAACGATTTGACACGGACAATATAATAAAACGCTAACAAAGACTGCACTGTGTACTGACACTGAACGCACAACTCTTAAGAGGATATGAGCAACTCCAGAAAACACAGGAGGGCTCCTTTCTCATCACTCCCACAACAGACCATTAGGGGCACTGTATGTCCTTTGGGGATAAGTGAGTGAGGTGTTACACTGGATTCATCTCTGCAAACCCTGACTTCTGCATGGAAGATCACACCACACCAGGCCGCAATAGAGCCTGCAAGTCTTCCTGTATTGACCTAAATGTTTTTTCCTTGTTCCTTGGTCTTAGTGATGTGCCTCATTTCTCCTAGTACTGCAATCATGTGAAAAGCCCAAGAGTGACCCAGTGAACCCCACACATTACAGAGAGTTGCCCAGCGAACCACTTTTCTTTTCAATTTTTTCTTTTTTGCTTCAGTGAGGATGATGAGTCCTGTTAAAGCTGCTCTCTTTGTAACGTTTCACTGTGAACATGATAGATAAAGTTGGACCCAATGCACTGTCTTTGCTTCAGCTCCATCCACTGGCCTTTAACGTAGCTCCAGTGTGCAGACAACTGTTTACATTTCTCTGTCATTTACTGTTAAGGAAGAGGACAAACTATTTTGGGAAGAAAATGTGGGCCATATCAAGATTAGCTTCAAGCCAGACTAGGCAAAATACTCGTGGGACGAGTGGGAAACATTGCAATAATAAAGTATGCGCCTCTGCCTGGGCCAAATACAGGTTAATGCATTCATGACCCAAATGTGTAGGAACAGACTGATAATGATACGGTCTCCATTTGGTTTCTAGCCAAACTACCCATAATCCTCGCTCGCTCACTCTCTCCTTGTGGACTGGTTTGGTTATGAGCACAGCTTCATTTACAAGCACGAAAGTGTGTGTAGTGTCACTGTTATTTAACACAAGGCTAAGATACTGTTGTGTCATGTGAATGCATGATGTAGTGAAGAGGGCTGTTCTGGGAATATGTTGCAGTTGGCAAATGATAAATAATGGATTATCTGACTGGCTGCATTGTGGAGAACATGGCCAAAGCTGCTTGTTTTCAACAGAGACTATTGCAGTCGTACTTAAAATTTGCTATTTTGAGCAAGTGCATAAGTGCATTCACATCAACAACTATAGAAATATACCATGCCCTAGAACTTGGTGTTCTCAAAATGGAAAAAAAAGAGTGTTAAACCTCAGCAGTAGCCATCATGCCTATGTAGTGGATAAGGCAGAACCTAAAACTTGTGATAATGGTGACAGAGGAAGGCAAACATGATGTCTGCATTAGTGGCAAGGTAATCTTTAGGGCTGCCCCCAAATAGTGGACTGAGTGTTAGTCGACCAAAATTTCATTGGTCATTGGCCGCAGAAAAAAAAAACATTTGGAGCCCTGTCTTGTCAAAATTAAGTCATAATCTATATGACTGAACTGTGTATGAAAGGCTAGAGCGCTTTTAATTTGAAGGGCCAGATACAGAAAGTCGTGACATTCACTCACTGTCAGTTTTTTTTTTTTTGACACAGCAGGTCCCTGCCATATCAGAGTTGTTAGACAGTTAACTATTAATTGGGCAAGAAATCTAAAATATGGGATCATTTTGAGAAGAAAAAGGACGACCCCAAGAAGGTGAAACGAAAATATCTTTTAATTTAGTTGTAAAGGCTGTATTTTTGTTTTGTTACAAAGTTACTGTGTTACATCAAGTTCATAAGCTGTGTGGTGTGATGAAATAAATAATCAGAATGTCCCCACAGTCAGCCTCCGCACTGATTTTTCGGACACATTCAGATATAATTTGCCGGTGTCATTAACAGGTGGCTGAATTCGTGCACAGCTGCGCACACTCGTAAAATCCATAGTTTGAAGGCTCATATTTCATATGTTATTCAGTCACTGAGGCTGTTACAAGTTCATTAGATGTTACAGTTATACTTGAAAGTCAGTTTAATGTTCAGTCTCCTTTCCTTGATGGTTGTTCTGATACATCACAATCATTACCGCTTTGCCGCAGGTGTCATTAACAAGCCACTGG
>OMNW01011657.1:31837-47305 GCA_900303245.1 Selene dorsalis | reverse complement strand
AGAGAGATAATTAAATCTAGCTCCATGTTTCTACCTGTGGCTGTGTCTATGTGTGGTAATTAAATCTCTCACTCAGTATATCTGAAGGAACGGAGATATGAGGCTTAGTGACAGAATGATTTACTGTGACATAATGACACTCATATTAACGCTGTGTGTGTGTGATGAAGTTAAGCGAGACCTTGTTTTTGGCTGACTTTGGACTGCACTTCATACTCGACTCATATGTGCTACTGTACACTTGCTTCATCATATATATATTTTTTTTATTTAAGAATTGATCTGAGTTTTTTTCTTTTCTTTTTTTTTTGAGATTAAAAACAGGGAAGAATCAGATCGATCCCAAACATTCTGTAGTTTTAGGTTTACTGTTTTTCAGAGACTGTGGTGCATCAAGTAGAAAATCACTCGAATTTCTCCCCACTTTCAGTCAGTGCATTTTAAGCAGTGCTTTAATGTGGCTTTACTTACTGGTGCATTGTACGGGCATTTTAGATTTTCCCCCTCTGAACATATTAGTATTTATCTTTATCTTTTAAGGAATGTACTGAACTGCTGTAGTTGTTTTATGTATCCGGTAACATTCATCACATGAGATGAAGCTGCTACTCTCTGTCTGTGCGAGGTGTAGCACAGGGTTCACCTCTACAGGGCAGTTGCTGGATAAGAGCTTAGACTTTTGCGCTCACCTCTGAAGTCCTCTGCCAGTAAATGGACTGCCATGATGTGCAGACAGCAGACGGGGCCAGTTAAGGCAGCGTGGGCCAGCCCGCTCACTTTAAGGCAATTTTCATGGATGAGGTCTTTTCTTTCAGGAATGAAGTGGAAAATAGTCTGAAGCTTTCTCATAAATCTTTGTGACACGAATTCATGGTCTGTTATGGTTTTGACTCATGGGTTTTGGAAGGCTGATCTTCTAGATCCATTATCTGTAAGCCCAATCATATTTTATTGAAAAAACAAAGAATTCACCAACAGATTAATGAGGAAGGGGCTCTCAAGGACATCCTGGTGCCTGTTTAAAGGTTAAAAAAGTATCTATATGGCCTTCATCATGAAGTTTTTCGTATTACTGACAGAAAATATCTCACAGTACCTCTCTTTAAACATCTTCTAATGTGCCCAAGGTCTTTACTTCCTTATAAGTCATAAACGTTTTGAGTCTCTTGAAACCGTAATATGGAGTTTCCATGAAAAATCATCTGCTGATACCAACCGAAGACAATATGTGACTATTTGTCTTGTAAAACCAGGCAAAACAAAGCTGTTGTATAAATGCTGCATGAAGATGCCGTACTGGCTGCTGGTGTTGATTCATTTCAGGCACTAACTGGAAGCTTAATCTGAGCTGTGCTCGCCACAAGGAGACCTTGTTTACAGTTAACTACATGAACGCTGTCATTTTGGAGCAGGAAGCACAACAACTTTTGGATAGTTGGAAACATGACATCTTGGAAAATCTGTTGGAACAGATCTGCTCCTGTTTTAAAGAGTTCAGTTTCTTCAATTAAAATCTGTTCTGTAAAAGCTGGTAAAGATCATACATTTATCAGTGTACTGTTACAATAATGCCAGGTCGGCATCTGATTTGCATGTGTCTCTCTCCATTCAGAGAAAGCTCGACCGAGGTTGACGCGTGTCTGACTTCTCGCTCGGTCAGGCGCTTGTTTCCTCTTCCTCGCCTCCTCTGACAATGGCCATCTCTTCTTTTTCGCCAGCTCTGCCATGGTAAACACAAGCGAAACGAAGCTATCGTTGTCTTCCTTTTATTACCAGCCAGTAACTAGCTTGGGGGCTTGTGTTTGTGTCGTCCTGCTGTAAAGCAGTCCGTTTTCTCGCGAGATGAGGTCATAGCTCTACCCATGGCCGAGATCTGGGACACGGGGGCGAAGGACCTGATCTTACAAGGTCGGTTTTAAGTCAAGATACGCTAGGGGGCAAGTACATAGCCCCCATTCTCACTATAATAACTCGCTTAGCCATCACAGTGATTCCGAAGCTGTATAATTATGACTGAAATCCTGCATAGTTTCCCCTTTAATGCCCTATCTCAGTGTGACTGAAAACTCAAGATAAGAGATTCTTTCCTTTTACATTGTAATGGTGTACACACCACCACAGCGTGTATGTGTATCTGAGAGAGTAAGCGGGGGAAATATGTGGTAAAATAAAACAACTTAATCTCTGCACTGTCACATTTAAAGTCTTTATTTGCTGTGCAGCTGTGCAGCCCTAGTGTTGCAGTAAAGGCCAAATCTCACAGGTTAGCTGTCTCCTTTATTGTTGTAGCCCTGAGCAAAGGACACAGACACGCCCACACACACACATGCACACATACATTTTCTATAGTTGGGAGAACACACACTGGCATAATGGCCCATTAACCCGTAGCCCGTTAACATAACCTTAACCATCACTAATGATTGTCTGTCTCTAATCTAAACCTAATTGTTACTTGAACTTTAGCTTTAAACAGCCCTTTGAAGTTGTGAGGACAAAGTGTTCTGATATTGATGGTTTCACACCACTTGTGTCCAGTCAGCCATAGAAAGACTGGACACACTCAGAGGGAGAGAGACACAGAGAGAGAGAGACAGAGAGAGAGAGGGAGAGAGAGAGAGACTATCTTCCTGCAACCTTGTATATACCAAACTAAAGGTACACTCCAACCCACCCATTCACACACCGCACACACATACTGGTGAGTTATCATTGCTTTGCCCTCAAGAGCACTATCAGTCAAAATGTAATTCAGTCACCACTTGATATACTAGTGTGTGTGTGTGTGTTGTGTGTTTGTGTGCATTTGTTTGTGTGTATACTGTACATATCACTGTGTCTGTGTCCGTGTGTGTGCATGTGTGAGTGGGTGTGTGATATAATGGCAGGCCAAAGGGGGCACAGAGAAATAGAGGGAGTCGAAACTCAAAAGGTATTCTTTAGCTTTTATTATAATGATATTGCCCAGGGCAGAGAGAGCGTGAGAGACGGAGAGAAGATGGAGAAGGAGCAGCAAAGATAGATGGAAAGAAGAGACAGACGAGACTTGAGATGTAGTGCTCTTCGGCTAACACTTTTGTGCATCTGTGCGTCAGTGCCTGTGATGCTTTTGTGTAAAATGGAAGTCACTGCTACATCTGAACCAGCCTTTTGTGCATCGATTATTTTCACTGTCTGAAACTAACAGTGGACAAGTGTAAATATCCAAATGTCCAGATCCGGGAACGTGTTGCCTCATGGCACAAAATAAACATACCTGCTTCAGAACAACAACAACAGAGAGGGGACACAATTGTCCAAGCAGACATTAAGCTGCAGATTTCAGCCTTTCTTGCAGCGACAGATGGTGGAGCAATGGAAATGCTGATGGTTCTCTGCATCAAAGCCCTGCTCTGATGCCCAAACACAGACTGACTGACCACACTCAATACTGAATGAAGCATGATGATGACCATGTCATCCACCAAAATGTCAAAGCCTGCGGCAGATTTTCTGAACCAAACAGGAGCCTGGATGAATTCCTCTTTGTGAAGTTTTTGCCTTTCCTTGACTGTTGGTGCATGTTGTTTCCCGAACCATAATAAGGCCGATGGAACTGAAATATGGCTTTGTCATGGCAGGTTTACCAGTCCAGATGCATTTTGAGGTCAAGAATGTGCAATATGTTGCCTTACATTTTGGCCAAGTACACGAAAGATCTCAGTCCATTGCTTAAGGTCATAGAGTGGTTTACCACACTGTGTCCAGACTCAACGTGTGAGCTCTACAGGCACTACACTATGGCAACACTGCACTTTCAGATCCAGTAGAAATTGCTCCCTCTGGAGTTATTATGTTCACTTTAGGTGGTTGTCGCAGTAAATGTAGTGACAGTAATATAACACTGAAAACTGTGTTTTTTGTGTGTGGTGTGTGTTGTGGGGTGAGGAGATCTTACATGGAGGACCTGTCATGGATTAGTTTGACTGAAACAGCAAAACCTTAGCATTTGCTGTATTTTTATGAAAAGGAATCACACGCACTGTATGTATCTCACACCTGCAATGCTATTTACACATCGGATACAGTAAAAAAATGTTGTATATAGCATTTAATATGGCTTATTGTTTTTCAGGCAGGAAGGGAGTGGAAGTGTCCATCCATTCCACCTGTTGTTACTATAGCTGCAAGGACTTCTCACCCACAATTTCCACATACTCCATCTACACTCCGTTGCGACTCCGTTTTGACTCGGATCTTTTTTTTTGGCCTCTCTGATTCATCTCCAGAGCCCAGAGCAGCTTGAGACCTGAGATCATGGGAGAACCGCAAACTATCATGATGAGGGCCATGTATAAAGTCTGATTAAAATGTAAACAAGTGGTCACTTTGCCTTTCTGAGGTTGATTTGTGATAACTTTTTTTTAACTTCCTGTTTGTGTTCTTGTAGAACATACATTGCAGTTCCACCTTCATGATTATTATTTTTCCATCCATGATGTCCTGTCTTATGTCCCCCTGACTGGCTGATGACTTGTTGCTTGTGCCAGCGGGTGAAACTAATGTTGACAAAGTGATGATTTATGAAGTTTCATTTTGAAATTTACCAGATGCTCTGTGCCTTTTGATATCCAGTGTGGGGTGATCTAATCGATGCGTACTGATGGATGATGGATGCATGATTCGGCAAAAATACACCTGCTGCGTGTTTCTGTCAGACTGCCGAAGCTGTGACGGACTCGAGATGCATTGGAGATGGACCACAGTGCACACTGTGAAAATGCTCAGATTGACATGAGAGGAAGCGAATTGCTCCGGAGTCAGGTCGGAGCGGAGTAGAAATGTAGAAATTGGAGGTTAGAGCTGTAGTCAGGCATGCACCAGCAGGCCTTTTCTCTCCACAACCTTCTACCCCTCTCAGCCTGAATTGCTTTGTCCTCATTCTTGTGGCCGTAGTGGCAGCTTTGCCCTAGAAAATAGTTTTCATTCATAAGTTTTGATTAAGAAACTTTCCTGAGTCGGAAGAGGTTTTTTTTTTGAAGGATTTGTCACTGCTCATTCCCTCTTTGTGTCGTGCTACAGGTCTTAGACACCTTGTATGTGGTTTGCTTCTTCAGCTTGGTTAGGGGTTAATTTGACACATGCAACCTACAAACGGCGACACTTGTGACAGGTCAGTGCAGCGCCATGTGCAGCGCCGAGTGTCTGTGGATCAAAAGGTAGGTCACATTGTTTCTGTGACTGACTGCCACAGCTTTCGACATCTGCTCCATAACAGAGCTGAAGGAGACCATCTGTCTGCAGCTGAAAAAGCAGAACAACACACAAGAATCAACAGAGCTTTTAAGTTCTGCTTAACATCTGAGAAGTTAAGGCATACACACACATAGAGAAATTGACAGTTTGTTGCATCGAGGAATACAGCTAGAGTTTGTTTAAAAGGATCAGCTCTTTGGGGGATTTCTGTAAAAGTCTGAGCCGCAGCACAGATCCTGCAGGGAAAACAAATCCCTTAATAAACATAGACAAACATATTGTGGTTAAATCAACAGTATGAAAAAGATAGGCTAGAAAGCAAAGATTGCGACGATGGAGTGAACAGTAGCACCAGGCATATTTGGCAAGATTGTATCAGCACTATTACAGGAAGTATCAGGTAATGTGCTGTCCATCTGCGTGAATGTGATTGGATGATACTGTGAGATGATGAATGAGCCAGTGATCATGAATGAAGCATTTAATGGCAAATAGCTAATATAAGTACGTATTTTTTATTAGATTCCTGTACCGTATGCTACTAGGGTAGCCAGCAGTGCAAGCTAGTATTGAGAGAGGATGGCAGCCACACATGTCCATCACATGATGAATATCTATTGAGGAGGTAGGGGCATTTATGATGGCTTCTCAGCCTGCTGACAGGGGTGAGAGCCAAGGGCCTGCAGATTGTGGCAAACCAACGAAGACACAAACGAAACGTCATGACACACATGGAGGGGAATTGAAGGAGAGTGTGTGTTCCCTGCTGGTGCGATTTTCCCAATTAGCCTCATCTGTCGTGGTGGATCCGTGGTTAATAACTAAGTTATCTACACTGCTCATTAAGACTTCCCCAGGCATTGTGTGCCATCAACATCAAACACAGTCTGTCTCTTGTTTTTTTTGTTTTTTTCCTTTCCCACAACTTCTGGATATGGAAGAGGGTGTGTCTCCTGTCTGTGTGTTTAACAGACTAGTAATTAACTAGTGGTCTCTTATCTCCTCATGTTGACAGAGTTGTCAAAAAAGCTGTGAGTCACATAGACAGCGACGGAAAGTTTGAAAGAGATGCAGGCTGATACGGCGACATACAGGCATATGAGAAGAAAGTCTGTGTGTTTTTATTAATACTTTAAAGGGACCTCTGTGAGTCTCTTGTCACTTCATGTTGACAGAGACAGGGAAATGTGTCTGAACACATGAGTCATACAGTGAAGCAATGGAGGAAGAGAGAGGGAGAGAGGATTAGTGCTTGCTCAGAGATTGGATTTATACATTATTTAGTATTGCGTGTGTCATTGTTATGTGCTGTCCGGCCTTGTCTAGCACAGCTCTCGCCTCCCTACTAATCCAGATTTCATTGTCCTTTTAGCACTGCAAGGCTGATTTGAAGAGTGTAAACCTCTGATAACAGGAAAGAGAGGAAAAAAAAGAGGAAGAACACAGGGAGGAAGACAGAGGGAGTCAAAGAGTGAATGAGGCAGAGACAGAGGGCAGGAATGAGTGACAGCAGGAAGAGATGACTGCGAGATTTTAGATTTGCAAGAGACTGCGGAAAGATATGAGAGAGAGAGAGAGAGAGAGAGAGGGAGAGAGAGAGAGGGGGAAATTGAATGGGATATCAGATGAGTGGGCTATAAGTCACTGTCTTCTTGCTTCCTGCTGTGACTGTGTTTCCATGACGATAGTTAGCATATCAGACATTAACCCCGCCTCCACAGCCCTGATTACCTTAACCAATTAACTTCAGAGCCAGTGAGGACTAAAACAGAGACAGAAACTGGATGTAAAAGTCTTTTATTCGTGGTGGGAAAAAAATGGGTCCAACATTTTGCTTCACCTCCTCAAAAATTGAGTTCAGGTTGATGATGAAATATTTATGTGATTATTTTTCTGAAAACCTTGCAAGGTCTAGTTTAATACGGTGTCTTGCTACCCTAATGATGTTAATTAGGTTACTGTTTGCAGATGCAAAAGCTATGACACTCCAAAGGCTCTAGATTAAAGTTGGTGTGAAAAAAGGCAACTCACTTGAGTTTGCTTTGTAGGCCTACATAATATCACCTTTTGAGTCTTTTAATTTGCTATGAAATTAAGAAAAAATCGCTTGGACCCTTAAATTTTAAGTCCTTGATATTTGAATATCGAAACTGCTCAGTTTCGTTACCCAATATCCTTTCAAGATATTGGGTAAAGGTATGGGATCTTTTCAAGATATTGGGTGCTCTGTGACCTGAACAACGTTATTGCTACGGCCTTGAGCTTTAATGCAGGATTACACACTTAAAAGATACAAAGAGCAGCCCTGAAGATACAGCAGAACCAGAGCGGTGTGAGTTCAGTTCCCAGTTTAAACAAGTCTCTGGTATCTGTGTGACAGGACTGGTTGGCGGCTGCCTGCTAAAGTGCCCTTGAACAAGGCACTGAATCCCAAACTAGTCTGGTGACACTGTACTCACTGCCAGACCGCGGCTCCATCCGTTCTCAGGAAAAGTTTGTGAAAGGACGATGTATTCTGCAATGAAAGGTGGCTGCACAAAAAAACAATTCTAAAGTGCCCTTGAACAAGGCACTGAATTCCAAATTCCTCCAGGGGTGTTGCATTGCTGCCAGCCGGCGCTTTGAGTAGGGACGCCTGTGAGCATATATACAGGAAGCTATGCAGAATTAAGTAAGGTATTTCACTGTAAAGCAGGAGAGAGCCCTGAATCTGAAATGTACCTTCAACTGTGCAGAAGCCAACAGGACAATGTAAAGGATTGTAAAGGAATGTAAAGGAAACATTTATGGCAATGTGTGTGGTGTACGTGTGCTTTTAAAGAGGAACTATGCAAGTCTGATTGCTTTTCCGCTGTTTTGCTAACCCTCCTCTCGGCCATGTGTATTTGTTTATGGTGAAAAAGCAATCCATGGAGCAGCGGATAACGTTATACAACATATATGATGTTACGACGTGTATATTTTTGTAGTGTTAACTGTCATAAACAAAAGATTACGGGTTATGGGGCACGTTTGTGTTGCTGTGCGCAGAGACGAGAGCTGGGACACTGGGTCGGCGGCCAAGTACTGCACACTTTTAATTCAATGTTATTCAGGGACTCGTCATTGATATGAGATGATATCATCTGCTGATTCAATAAATTCTCTTCCATTTATATCCAATCACAAAAAGCATCTAAAATATCATTTGCCTTTTTTTTTTAATTTGAGCTCAACCAGACTTTTCAATGAAAAACAGTCTAGTTTTAAAATTGGCCTCCTATTCACTATAAAGTGCCACATTCTGATTTATTGAGCTTTTTAATTTTCACCTTCTAAAATAGAAATTAAAAGAATATGAAGGTCCTATTTGTTCACATTAAAGCAGGCTTTTTGTGTAAAACTTACTCCTCACACACATCTGCAGAAGTCACACTCATCGCTCAGACTGTCAGGAAAATTTCAAAATAAAGGTGAATGAATCAATGTATCAATGTGGATTCGTATCTCATTAAACCTTTAGTCCCAGGATTCTCATCAAATTGACTTCCAGCTATAGCAAAAAAAAATTAAACCAAATAAAAAAGCTTGCAATCGCTAAAGAAGATGGTATGTAACTGTTTAGTGGGGAGGACCATGTGTAGTTTTAAATCAAATTCTGCTTTAACTCTTCAGTGGTGGACTTGTAAAGTATGATGTAATGAATCTTGGTCAGCTGTCCGCTCAGCCAGGTTGACTCACTGGAGCTGTTATGTTCTCTCATGAACAATACTTTCCAGCCAGCAGTAATGATCGCATCTTGGCAGCACGTGTCAGTTTCAGCTTCACACAGACTCAGAGTACGAGTGAATTGCTGTAATTGTGATTTGTGCACTTAAGTGAGCAAGTTTAGTTACTGTACATACACACACAGACACACACGCAGGACAGGACACAAAGATCAGAGAGCAGGATTCCCACTGTAGGTCAGTTACCATAGCAACAGAACAGAACGCACCGGAGACCTGTCGCCATAGGAACCAATAGTCAGAGAGAAAGAGCAAGCGAGAGGAAGAAGAGGGAGAGACAGAAAGAGACAGAAGGAGAAAGAGAGAAGTAAACAAAGACAAGGATGGAGAGATACTGCTGGGAGATGGAGAGAGAGAGAAAGTGAGCAAGAAAGGAAAAAGAGAGGCAGAATCAAAGTCACGATGATAAGAGGCGGAGGAGGCGGAGGAAAATGAGACAGCTCAGAGAGGTATGACTGTATCCATCGTACCCCCATACAGTATGTGCAAAGCACCATGTTAGGAACATATGCTGCGGACACATCGAGTGTGTGTCACTTACAGCTCAATACGTCAGCGCGTGAAACAATACACGAGTTTGAAAATGATCAGCTTCACTCTCCGTACAAGCACCGCTCACTGTAGTGATTGCGTTCTCCTGTGAGATTATGCAAAGCGTACTCCCTCTCTCAAGGGCAGCACAATGGTAGCATTACTCACAAAACATTCCTGCCTCGTCAGTGTTTTCAGAACGCTGACCTTTGAGTCACAACACTGAGGCTAACTGCCCGAGTGCAGCTACACTAAAATATAATTTAGGAACTCCAGCTGTTCCTGTAGGTTTGGGCATAGAGATCAACTTTGCGTTTTCATTTCAGCGTTTAAAAAAAAACAAAAAAAACAGCAACAACAACAAAAAAAAACAAAACAGGCTGGCTGCTGGCTGCATCCTGCTTTGCTCGTCACTTGTGTACTGCTTACAGTGCAATATTTATGGCTTATTAGTCCATCACTTAGATGACTTCTTAAAGAACTTTCTTGCATGAATGACACTAACTTTTAAATGGATGAAAGAAAAGATAGGAAGTGGGCCTCTGCACAGCTTTCAGATGGATGCTTACTGGCAGCTGTTTGTAGTCATTTGCAGCCTTTTTAAAAATTCATAGTGTATTGTAGCTTGTTGCCTGATGTTTGTAATGTATAGCTGGATACTTATAGCTACTTAGCATTAAGCTGGAACCCCAAATTTTGCCAGCTGCATCCACTTGTAGGAGCAACATCCTAATGTGATTTCCGTGAGAATTTTTGTCTGACCTTTGGAGAATAGAAAGTAAAATAAAGTTTGCAGAATTGCAGCATGGTACAAATGATCATTCAGTAAGTGTCCACCCCAAGTTGTCTGCTGCTTCAGAGTGGTGCCCTGGATAAAATGGTGCACAAAGTGCAATGTTTAATATCTCAATATACCTCTGGTCCACTTTTATAGTCTTTATAATCGAGATAGTATCATCCATAATGGTAGTATTTAAATTGTGATGTAGCGGTGAAAATGTAGAAGGAGACAGTCAGCCACACACAGGGAGCGGGAGAGGGAGAAGGAGAGAAACCACTGATAAGGAGGAGAGCAAAAAGCAGACAACAAGAGGAAGCAAAAATAAGATCAGGCAGCAGAAAGACGTAGAAAGGGCAAGCAGAGACGGAGGGAGACAAAGAAAAGACTGGTGTGTATGTGTGTGTCATAGTCTAGAGATTAGTGCGAGCTTAGTTCTTATTCCAATCACACACACAGCCTAATGAGCTAATGGGCCTGACAACTAGACAGACACACACAGTGTGAGGGACAGGGGGAGAGAGGCAGGAAGATAGATGGAAAGTCACTATGCTGGTCAGCCAGCCATTCATCCATTCAGACGGTCAGTCAGCTAGTCAACCTTTTAGCCCCTCATCCCACAGCCATGTTTGTGTGACTGCTGCAGATAAAGAGGTGCAGGATTTTCCCGTGGCATTTTGTTTTAAAAAAACAAAACAAAACAAAACTGACTTCTCATCTTTTGACCTTCTCGTCTTATCTTTCAATTCTTCTTCTCTTCATGTCTTCACACAGCCAAGCATAGGTCTACATATACTGGTTGAAAATGTCTGGGAATGCTATGAATCACAAAGACATGGAAACTTTGATTTAGCTCCCTTCCTGTATTTAAAATGCCACTCACTGTAGTACCCCCTGTGGTGTCGAGATCGCAATTATGGCGTGTTTGATAAGAAGCAATTTTAGAAATTCGTCAAGTAAATGGCTCGTCGACTCGACAGTGTCCTGTGACTAGCTGAGCAAGACCTACGGAAATCAGTGACAGCTTCGTGATTAGTACTGCCTGTGGCGTCAAGTTCTGGCTTTCCTGGTTATTATCAACATGTGTTGGAGATAGCTGAATCACTGAAATAATTATGAATTTGTTCTCAGATAGGAAATACTGGAATTAAGCACATGAAATTCAAAAAGAAAAAGAAAAGATAAAGTTAGTTATTCCCTGTTAAAGCAGCCAATTGCTGATTGCTTTGGCCTCAAACAAAATGGTGTCATTATTATTATCATTACCATTATTCTCTTATTATCACTGCGGTTCATCCAAACTTTTCCCACATGGCTACTTTTTCTATTTCTGTTTTTTTTTAAACTATCTTTCTCACTCGTTCGCTCTCTCTGTGTTTCAGGCTTTTTGCTGCTGTATATCAGCTCCGTGTTTGGAATATGATGTCGTGATTTTTCAGACCGCGCTCTCTTTTACTTCATTAAATCATTTTCCACTTTTAGCCATTTCCAGGGGGCATCAGTATTACCAGAGCAGGTCAGCAATTTGCTTCTGCCCCTGGAAACACTGTCGGTGTCACTCACTCCACAAAATGCTAAAATGATTTACTGTGGCCTTCAGGTAACCATGGCAACCCAGCAAACAACGTCACCGGGAATGCTGGAAAACAGGTAGAGCTCGTGTTCCCAGGGGATCTATCACTTTTGTAAAGCCTTGCCACTCGTTAACGCGGTTGTTAGTATTTAGATGTGACATTCACAAGTGGGAAAATGCATGAATCATCAGGTCTCTACATGGTTATAATTAAAGTGATCCGCAGATTTAAGCCTACAGTGCAGTGTTTTAAAATGCAGCAGGAGCAGCCAGGGAAGATCAGTCGTTTGTTAATCTAAGATGTAAAAAGTGCTGACGTCCTGAGTTAGTAATCACTGATCTTCAGACCTCCCTTGGTAATAATGTAGTCCACACATGGCTGCAAGATTTATGCATCTTATTCAGCCACTGACCATTTTTCCCTGTTAGTAACTTCATTGTCATGTTTTTCAAAGCTTCATGATGCTTTGAAAAACATGATAACTGTCAGATCTCTTAAAAAAAAAAGATGAATGATGCTAATTAGCATCCAGACTTCTGTGTAGATTCCTTTATTATTCTCACTTGACAGTTTTTTGGGCACCCTCTATTTATTTTTCAAAAGAATCCACCAAAATTTATTTGGGTGTATTTTGATAACGAAAATGAGATTTTTAAATAAACCAATAAACCAGAAGCCAGGGTTTAAGATGATGATGGGATTGGATTTTTAAAAATATCTTCCTTTTTTCCTTTTTTACATAAACAGCAGCTCCCTCCTTATTTCTCTCTTCATTTAAGACCACTCACTGTGCTCGAAGCAAAAGGACACTAAACTGTGCGAACACTGCCATCAGTGCCTTTTTGTTGCAGGAAATAAAATATTGTGGTGAAAGTTAATCTCAACTGATGCTATTTAAAAACCCTTCTGTTAAAAGCTCAAACGATCTGCTAAATCTGCGCTTATCATTCAACAGCTGAGTATGAACTATTATGAGAGATTTGTTGTCTTCAGTGTGATGTTTCCATGGTATTCATCATCTCGTGTTCTGCATGTTGGTGTATTCATGTGTGTGTATGTACGTGCGTGCACTTGTGGACTGACGGGCCAACTGTTGTAAAATTTATTTGGCATCTGGACCAATGTTCATTATTGCTGAACACTCTGTGTAGGAAGCTGCAACAGAAGAAGAGAGAGACAGTGAGAAACAGAGAGAGAGAGAGAGTGTCAGAGGATGACAACTGCAGCATCAATCACCTTGTCAACGAGCATCCTTCACCACTTCAGCACTCGGGCACAGGTGTTTGGTTGGGTGCGTGTGTGTGTGCGTGACTGTCTTTAGCTGTTAGAGATACAGTACGTATGACAGCTGCAAGTGTGTGTCACACATGTGTGACAGACTTGTGTTTTAAAAGTTTTGTTTCCTGTACGGGGACCTCAGGAGACTCTATCTGGTCTTTGAGCACCGAAACCATCGGCGCATGTAGGAAAAGAGCGAGTTACTGCAGCTCGACAGCAGCTAGGTGTTATAAATGATGGACTATACAGCACAGTGCAGGGCACAGTCAGTGAGAGATGCGCGTGAGCCAGGAGTTGCATCAGAAAGCTGTTTTCTTATGCATTTTTCTGGCAAACATCAGCCTAGGTAGGGGGCCTACACAAATCACAGTCCACATTTTTCTCTGTTGGATATGTCTTTCTAGTTTCTCTGACCCCCTGTGGATTGTCAGTGACAGTTTTTGTTTGTGGTTTCCAGGGCTGAGCCAGGAGCAACCCAAATGTCTTCGAAAGAGCATGTTTGGGGAAAAAGTCATTAATGAGCCTGGCTACTGAAAGGGCCAAACAAGGACAGTGGTGCATTCTCATATGTTGACCGTGCGCAGTTATGAGTCACAGCTGAAAGTCAATTCAGCAAAATGACGTCAAAAAAGGTGTGTGTGTGTATGTTTGTGAGACTGGGTATCGATTTAGTTCCGTATTATAGTTTTTCCAATGACACTTTTATTGTTAGTTTAACAAAAGCAGCAGCCGTCAAAAATTCTGCATATAAGCAGCCGTACAAGATGGAGAAACTATCTGATAAAATAAACACAACTCCAGATCTGAGAACTGATGCTTCGCAGCTTTTAATAATAAAGAGCATGTTGGTTTATACTCAAAAAGGTGCTGATGCATATTGTGCTCATTGTACACCTCATGTTCTTGCATGAGTGACGCAGGTAATCAATCTTACAGTGAATCAATAACTGGAATACAAAATATGAGCGTTCAAAAAACACTGTTGGCTCAGCCTTATCTCCAACTTCCTGTATACAAATACAGGAAATCTTGTGTGTTTTGAAAAGGATTTTGAAAGTAAGTATGGTGTTTGAGTTTGTCCTAGTTTTGATGGAGAGGTACTTTCTTCTTTTGTTCTGTTTTTCCCTTCTTAAAGCCCACATAAACTTTTGTGAAAAAAAGCTTTTTTGAATATGCAAACAATCACAGTGCGATATCCCCCATTTCCTAAGTTTCTTTCACTCTGCCCTTTTCTTTATTTTTCTTCCACTTCTCAATTTCATTGTCTTTCAGTTCATAGTGATTACTTGCAGAGTCTCTTTAGGACGTCTGGGAAGCAAAGTGTAGTTTATGTAACGTTTCTACATCAAAATGAGACGTGTTTTTGAAGAGGTATTTTAATGTAAACAACCAAAACACATTTCCGTTGCAAATCCGCCATACACAGAATGTTTTTGCAAACCTCGAGAAAAGCCTGCATGCATTTTATACGATTTGACCTGGTATTTACCAGCGAGGAACACAAACACAATTCTTGGAAAAAAAAAAGAAAAAAGAAGAAGCCCACAGTAAATACATGAAGCTGGTTTCATTCACTTTTCCTCTCTCTGTTACTTCTTCTGTCTCTCTCCTCCCCCACAATGTCTTTATCCTCCTGCCTCTTTTTTTCCCTATCCTTTATTTTCTTTTCTCTCTCCCTCTGTAAGTTAGAGTACAGCAAATGATTAAGTCATTTGGAAAGCTTGTATGGTGTTTTACAGTGAATATTGGCTCCGTAATTTGGTGAGTCAAGTCAATGCTACAAGCATATGGAAGATATTGATAAATAACATACTATTCTCCAACCCCTCCTACACCCAGTGCTTTGCTGTGCTCTCTAAAACAATGCCTGGAAAGTCCGTACACATGCGCAGGCCGATGCATAGATACACACACACACAACACAGTAGTACATCTTCAGACATTTCCCAGCGTCCCTTTGTGTGTGTCTTATTGACAATGACTCCATGAAATTATACAACCAGCACACACACAAATTCATCTACGCCCCCACACACACACACCCACATGCTCATGGGTGTTTCACTAAATTTCTTTCTATCAAAATACAGTCCTCATGCGCAAACTCCTTCCTCATCGTTTTATGTGCACGTACACACGCACACACACACGCACGCACACACACACACACACACACACACACACACACACTGCTGTTCTCTCTTCAACGTGGAAGCGGGGAATTGCAATTTGAGACATTGCTTAAAGAGATCAGTGTGTCCAGTGTGATCTGATGTGATGTGTGTGTGTGTGTGTGTCTGTGTGT
>OMNW01011656.1:24905-45107 GCA_900303245.1 Selene dorsalis | reverse complement strand
AATTCATAGCGCACTGAAAAGTGGAAAGCCCATTTCAATGCCGTTCACTGGATCAATTCATGTAGAGAACAAGGGTTGAGCCCACACAGTGGTCCCAGAAGTGATCAACCATTCAGGCTTTGCATAAACCTTTTCAGAAAATACTTGTTCCACACCGCTTCAACTTCAGACCTTTTCAGTTTGTCTATGAAGAACTGAGCCTGAGTGAAATATGATCCTCAAAGCACAAGTTGTTGAGTCACTCATTAAATTCCTCACACTCATGTGTGATACAATATTTCTAATAACTGAATTAAAGCCAACAAGCCTGGATGAGAACAAAATCAAACTATTACAAAACACAACACTGGTTTTCAGGCATATTATTTGAGCTCACCATGTCTGCGTACTCAGCCAAACAGATCTGGAGACTGTAATTAAACATTTTCTTATGAAGCAACTAAATCAGATTTTTCTTTTCCGAGAAGCTGAAGAAGAGGGCTTTTCAAGCCGTCCAATGAAATAAATACCCTCTGAGCACTGGTATGGAAGCGTTTCTGGGTCGTCTTAATTCCTGGAGAACTTAATGACAATTTTAGGCCAAGCAACCAGAGCACCTAGACATAACAATTCCCATGTAAGCTTGGGCCATTTCTTTTCCACCCTAATGACAGGAAGCTAAAATAACTGTGACGATTCCACCTCTTAAAAACGACTGAAATTGATACTGGGGCGCTGAAATGTTATCAGCGGCAATATTAATCTCTCAACTAGTGCTAAATGCTAATTTCATATACTATTAAGTTGATGAATGGGTTTTTAACAAACTCAGCTATTGTTAACAACTTAAGGCAGTGCAATTCATCAAGGTCATAATTACTCATTGGCTGCTAAGAAATATTAGCAGGAAAAAGGGCAAAAGCATTAGAGAAAAAAGGAAGATCTGAATAATAGGGGGATTGAGACAGACTTGCCAAATGACTACTTATCGAAATCGAACACTAAATACAGTTAGAGATGATATGCAGCTGTGATTTGGTTGAGATATGATCAACTGAGCATTAGCATCAACAAGCTGCAGCTTACAAGGAGAGAACAGCTGGCAGGCTGATAATAGATATTACAAAACAGTGACATCTAGTGGTGATTTAAAGTAATCTGTCACTTTGTTTGGGTCCTGCTTATTTAAATTAGAAGAAATCTGAGATTTCATGTCATGTTTATGATGTATAAAACAAATCTGTCATTTAACTTATGAGAACATTACTGAGATACAGCTGATTCAAGAGATAATGTCCCCTGATTAAACTTCAAATTGACACAGCACTAAGATCTAATTAGAGCATCAGGGAACCAGTGGATTAAAGGTCAATCTTAATTTGGTGACCACATGAATTTTCCATTTTTGTGCAAGCCTTTACAGAGACAAATAATAAAAGCAAAGAGGCAGGGCCACTGTGCTCTGACAATACTCTGATGAATCCAAAGTGTTAGTACAAGTTAGAAAGCTGAGAGGAACTCTTGTGTAGAATCTATATAAGGACACTGATAGATTTTGAAATTGTCAAGCAGAGACACAGACAAATGGGCTCCTGCTGAAGCAGAAGTCCTGAGGCAAGCAGGAAGAGAAATCACAACACTGAATATGAGACTGGAAGTGCTGGACTGACCAGTTTGTTCTCTTGCAAGTAGAGTCTCTGCAGTTTAGGGCATCCTTTCGCCAAGGCCACCATGCCTTCATCTGTGATACTGTAGCACTGACCCAAGTGGATGTCCTTCAGCTCACTGCAGTGCTCTCCCAGCTGAAGGCAGAAAAAAACAGATTAAGATTAAATACTGGAAAACTTTCTGAATCATGTTATTCGATTTTGAAACAAGTAGATGTATCACAGACAAGCAATGCTCTAAATGTTGAAAGAAGAGTGTTTGGATCTCTTGTGCAAACCTTTTTTAGTGCATTGTCCGTTAGTTTGTCCTGGTTGCCCACATGCACCTTCACCAGCAGAGGGCAGTGTGTAGCCAAGGCCGACAGGGACATGTCCCCTAGCTGCTTGCAGCGGTATGCTGTGTACTTCTGCAGGCCAGGACAGTGAGAGGCCAGGGACGACACACCATGGTCATGGACCCCTCTGCAGTCTGAGATGTTAATCTCTGTCACATTCTGCCTCCGAGAGGCTATTTTGACCAGGAGATCATCGTTTACCTGGGGGGCAGGATAACACAAGGACATATAAAAGTCAGTGGAAACGGCAAAGCTTTTGATACCTGAGAAAGTTACCATCCTGTTAGATAGACACCAACACCTCTGCTCCTCATTCCCTCCAAGATAGAGTATCAGCTGAATGTCTAAAATGTAATGTTCTACTCTGCTCTAGTGAATTTTCTAGTGAAATTTCTAAAGACAGTAAAGTCTCAGACAAAACATGCATAACACTACGTGCTTACTTGTTGTAGGCCACTGAGGTCGATTTGCTTCCAGAACTGGAAGTCCAAGCAGAGGTCCCTCCAGTACTTACAAACCAGAGAGGCACACAGACAGCGCTCTTTCACAGTCAAGTGAGAGAGCACCTGCACAAAGACAAAATCAACATCTTCATCAGTCTATCAACACATGGACACATTTGCACAAGACATGTTTGCAAAGGACAAAAATAAATGAACTTTTTAACCTTTTTGAAATGAAAATGTATTTTTTGCCTTGATTCCAATGGAAAGATTAAGAGAGGATTATATGTCCTCATGACCACCATAAGCAAAGCCAAATCAAATCAAATCAAATCAAACAGGCAGAAAATTGAAACAGAAGGAAAACACTAACCTTAAGAAGGATGGAGGAAGGCAGGTGATTGATACTTAAGTGATCAGCAGCTTCAGAACCTCTAGCCTGGCAGTCATCATATTGATGCAGGCAGCTGGGGGACGAGTCTGAACTGTGGGGCAAGTCGGCATGAAGGCCCAACCCACAGCAGCCATCGGCAGGTGAGGAGGAAGAGGAGGAGGCAGAGGAAGAAGAGAGGAGGAGGAGGAGGAGGAGGGGAGCGGACAGAGGGGTAGGTGGCAGTGGCCGGTTTCAGAGTTCGAGGCAGCCTCTCCTCCGCCTCCTCCATTCTCCAGCCCTCCGTCAGGGGCAGCGAAGGCACAGCGTGGCTGCTTACAGGGGGTGCACCTCTGCACCTCTGAGCACTTCCTCTTACACACCTGCACACAGAGACAGACATCAGTCAAGTGGAGAGAAATTTTCTTCAGGCAAGTCAAGGCAGATTTCACTGTAAGGTCTTAAATTGTTATTATGGAAGACACACAACACAACATGAAACAAAGACCACTGAGTGTGAAGCTTTGACTCAAGACACTGTCTGACCTCTACATCTAAAGCACTTAGAATCTGTTGCACAAAGAATTCCAATATTTCTGATTTTGTGTTCTGTAAAAAGAAGTAGCATCTTTTGAAAACTGACAGAAAATCAACTTGCTCTTTAATGAAACATTTCTGTCAAGCAGTCGCAAGAGTTAGTTAGTTTTGCATCATAGGATGAGCTCCTCCTAGAAAGCTCCTGTGCTCTCTTACACAATCTGTTGTTAATTCTAAGTAATTTTAGTTGAATTTCAGCCTCAATTTTCATCCAAATCACAATTTTTTATATATATATATTTTAAAGAGATGGGCAGATCTCATGAGGTCTTGGTCAACAAATGTATTCTATTGAATAGATTGCTTTTAATGATATTTGAAGGTAATGATCCATTAGCCATTGTCAGGAATTGTGTCACTGGCATCGTTTTTTTGTCACAACTCAGACCCTTCTACATGACAGCACCCATCTGGAGAGAAATAGATTTTAATGGTAAAATACCTGATTAGTCTTAATACTGTGGCGACTAATTAGTACATTCAGAACTGATAAGCACTAGTGAATCATGACTGTATCTTCATCTGCTACAACATTTGGTAGAGTTGGTGCAACAGCTCCCCAGCACCCTACCATCTCAGTGTAGTCGCTGGTACAGCCAGGCACTGGCACAGGTATGGGTACGGTCACAGACACCCCAGCCGTTCGAAACAGCGCTGGTGGTGGAATCAGTTTGGCAGGAACAGCTGACAACAAGCTCCTCCCCTGGCCTTCCCAGATAGACAGCTCCCTCGGTGACAACAGGAACTTGGAACAGTCCTCAGGAGATGTGAGCGTCGCGTATCGCTCGGCGAGCTTCGAAGCAGCTACGGCTCCAATGCCGACACCACCCACACCAGGGACGCTGATTCCGGTGACGCTGTTGTGACGGCACCCGCTGCCGTTGACGCCGGCTTCCAAATGGTTGTTGTCGTCGTCGAGACTGCTGCTGTTGCTGTGGACAATGAAGCACAGCATACAAGGCCCCTGTAGGAAACAGTTCCTCTTCTTCTTCTTCCTGTGATGCAGTTTACGTGGCCTCTTCTTCAGGCGGTAACCATTTTTCGAAAGAAGATGGCCCATATAGATGATTCAAGGTACCTCTAGAACAAAGAAAGCATATGCAGCATCAGTAAGAAAGAAAATGGTCAAGGTCCTCTCTCAACAACCGCCTCTAGTATACGCAAATACAAAATGACAAATTTCTCACCACTCTCCCTTGCTGCTCTTGAAGCAAGGCAAAAGTCTATCTTTGTGTTTCCCATAGTGTTTTTTTTCTGAAGAATAGCAATGCAAAGAGGAAATATGATTCTAAAAACACTGCAACTTCACTACAACTGACAACACCCCCAAACATGAAGGCAGAGTAATACTATCTCCAGTGACAAGAAGTCCTGCTATGGATAACGGCCACCACAGAGTCCCGAATCAGTCTGGGATCACATGTAGGGAACTATGACAAGTTTTCCAAGATGCTTGGAGGAACCTACTTGTTCGCCTACATTGAGAAACAAGGCACACAGGAGCCTAGGAGAACCGGCACTGTTTCAAATGTGTCTACTGTGTCTTTTCTGAAGGTGTCATCACTTTACATCTTAGAGCACATGTAACTGTTGCTGAACATTATGATGCGAGTTAGGTTACCACAACAGACCAGAAAAATGTGAACCTGTCCTTTAGGTGTCAAGGACAATCAAGAAGATAGATCTATATATACACTGAAACAGCTGGGAATATGTATGATGCTGAAAATAGACTGAGGGTTACCAACACTGTCTTTACACTCTTCTTCGCATGGAGTTGTCATTACCAGAATGTACAGCAACATTTTAGCTTGGTATTTCTAAAATGCTGGACTTATTTGTAAAGTAGCAAAATAGTTGGTACTGAGCAAGGCAGTCTCAGTGACCCATGTCTTCTCAGGAACTGATAACTGATACTTCTTCACCCACAATTCCCAATATTCATGGAGCTTCAGGCCCTACCATCAGGTTGAACCTTGGTGGCATGAGTAACAGACCAGGGCATTCCTTTATCCCATCTGCTTTTGCAGCCTATTATACACAACCATGCAGAACTGAGGGCTGATAAACATATATCTCTTGTGAGAGTGAATCTTGTGCATGAAGCGTTTAGCACTTATGGCAGCAGTTCCTTATGTTTGACATCTGAAGGCAGGATGCATATTTCTATCTTGTATTCATACAAACATTGATTTCTTATACTGACCCAGCATGACAGTGCTGTGCGTAGTCTGTTTAACCCATTAAAAGACGCCAAGGGGACAAAATTGCCATGGGTCCCTAGTGACCTGCTCTGAAGACCACACTTCAGATCCCATAAAACATAGAACATCTGTGTTGAAACGATGCTTGATCTCTGAGGTTGCACTAATTTGACAACACACAAATAAATGTATATATATATGCATCATGTGAGAGAAATACAAACTTTAATCATAGTAGCCTTAATGCTAGATTTTAACAGAGGGGACAACAAGACAGGGACAGTTTAGTACTTCAAGAAACGCACCTTTCTAACTTATTACCTCTGGACAACTAACCCAGCCTCGGTGACGCTGATTGCTTTCTACCTGCTTTCTTATTCTGAGTGTTTTATACACCATTACACTGTTGCTGAATACACTGTTAATCTGTTGTCCTCTGATATTAAAAAAAAAAAAGTTTAGCATCGAATCTGCAGTACACCACTCAACAAAGCAGACCCCGTGACTAGTATTACACTGTGTTGTGAACACATTGCTTGTCACACATTATTGCCTTCATTTGGTAACCCGTGTTAGAATAATATATAGCAGAATTGTTATTAAAAATGTATAACTACAGTCCAGCAAGGACACCGCAACGATGCATCGTCTGACTGCTGCCGAATGAAAACACAAAGATGTAAACAGTGAACAGGTGGTCATTTGTTTAGCATACACATACACAAAGCAGTCTGACGTGACGGCTGTGTTATGTCTGAAATGGCGACAGCTTTAGATCTGATATTAGCTCCAACTTAACGCATATTTGAAGTAGAAAAAAAAGACACGATTGCCGTTGCTAACCCAGGTCAGCTTTCTGACAGGCTAGCTTGCTCCATCACTAGATGCTAAGTTAGCTGTAGCTCCAACATGAAGCTCACCACTTCACACGGTGCTCCCACACTCCGGGCGGTGCTTGCATAATACTGCTTTGCTGCACGGTCGAGATGAGCGCTGACAAGTCCCGGCAAAAGAGACGCGGTCGCAAGAAAGGCTGCTACTGAACTAGCGTAGCTCTGGCTCTGCAGCTGCAGCTGCTCTGCTCTGCTCTACTCTGGAGGACAACACTTCCGCACCCAGAGAGCAGCGGGAAGGAAGCCGACGAGGGCGATTCGTAATTCTTCATGGGGCCAGGGACTTGCTCCTGTCGAGCCTGGAGGGAGAAAAGGCTGAAATACTTGAGACTGTAGCAACTGTGGAAGAAGTACACACTTCTCCTTAGGTCAAAGTATCAGTACTAAAAATTTAAATGATCTAAATACTCACAAGCCCAGCATTCATTACCTAGATTTTTTTTTTGTTTTTTTTGTTTTTTTTTTGTTTTTTGCACTAATCTAATTTAAGTATAAGATCTGGCATTGAAATATACATCATTGTAAGTTTAACATACACCCCGCCAGCATCAATGCAGACTAATAGACTTTAGAGAGACTTTACCAGGGTGTATGTGGTGATTTATCCTGTCCTTGCTGATTATTTAAACAAAATAATAGAATAGGCTATTAAAAAAAACTAGGCTAATTCAAAGCTTAACTGGACTGAACTGATTTGATATAGACAGTGGGCTATGAATGGTAAACTGTCAACTTAATGCGGTTTAGGATATCAACATAATGTGTTATGAACAAATAAGTATTTCTTTTTCTATTCATTTAGCTATGACTCCCTCCCCTTCACTCACTCCCTCTCGCTCACACACACACACGAGCTATATGGGCGTGATTTTCCAGCCTCTGTGTTGCTCCTCCGGGCTTAAGTGCAACTCCCAAAATAGCAATGCGAGTTCGGGAAGTTTCAAAAAAACATGGCTGAAGGAGTTTCACCAATAACTCGACAGATTGCAAGAGAAAATCGTGGAAATCAAACTTCTTCCGTCGATATTCGACTTGAGGAAATTGAAGATTGTTTAATTTACGACCGGCATGGAGTCCCCATTCCTTTCAAGGACCTGTATCGAGACAGGAAATCGGTCATAATTTTCGTGCGGGTAGGGGGAAAAATTGTTTGATTTAACGTAACTGGTGATGAGTTGCAGGTTATATCCTGTCAAGAGATGTAGCCTAACCATGATTCATTCAGGATGATTAGACTGAGCCTGAGGATGTTTCTTTCTAAGGTAACAAAGTAAGCAACAGGTGAGTCTCAGCCTGTGAACAGATGCCGCAACAACTTCTCATGCTATCAAAGTGGAGGAATGGAGTGATCGGTGTCTTTAGGTGAAGACAGAGAGCTTAGCATTCATTGGGTGCAAATGAGAGTTTGAACAAGCATTGAATACATAATCTATAACCTACTAATATAACATATACCTTATGTCCCTGCAGAATTTCTTGTGCTACAGCTGCAAAGAATATGTTGACGATCTGAGCAGAATACCCAGAGAAGTACTGGAGGTAAAGACTGAACCATGGCTGCACACTGGATGCATCACAGCTGTAAATCAGAGTAGGTGATACAGTATCAATCTGAATTAGTTTATTCTGATCACTTCAAAAATGTTTATGTATTGTTTCAGGAAGCTGACATTAGACTGATTGTGATTGGTCAGTCTGCTCACCACCATATAGAGGTAATTCATTTATGATCAGTATACACATAATATCACCATATTCTACAGGTTTCTGTCATGTTGAACCAGTTTTCAGTGCTGACTTGTGATATACTGCACTTTTTTTTTATCACCTCTCAGGTTTTTGATCGATTTGCCTGTTTGTTTTTATGTCCTAAAAGAGAATCAAAACCCTCTCTATCAACACCAAATAAACTTGAATTTATTTCATTCACTCATTTTCTATACCGCTTATCCTCACTAGGGTCACGGGTGAGCTGGCGCCTATCTCAGCTGACTTAGGGGCGAGACGCGGGGTACACCCTGGACAGGTCGCCAGTCTATCGCAGCTTGAATCTATTTATTTTTTAATTTTGTGTGTCTCTCTTGTTGTAGCCATTCTGCTCTCTGACTGGATATCCTTATGAGATATACGTCGACCCGGACAGGTGCATTTATCAAAAGCTTGGTATGAAGAGAGAGGAGAAATTTACAGACTCTGGTAATGCAATAAGAGTGTGAGGGCGGTATGAGTCAACATATTGTGAAGTGGTAGTTAATTAAGTCTTGCATGTGTGTGTGTGTTTATGTACTCAGCAAGGCCTAGTCCCCATGTGAAGTCTGGTGTTTTTATGGGCCAAATGAAGAGTATATGGAGAGCCATGACCAGCCCTGCCTTTGACTTTCAGGGTGATCTACATCAGCAAGGTGGAGCGATCATTGCAGGGCCAGGCAAGTTTTCCCATCTCTCTCTCTCCCTGTCTTTGTAAAAGTTCAGTCTTTATGTCTCTCTTTCCCTCCTTTGTGTTACAACTCTTCATTTGTTTTCTTTCCACAGGCTCTCAAGTTCATTTTTCCCATTTTGACATGAACCGTCTTGACCACATGCCCATTCCCTGGCTCCTGCAGATCGCCGGAGCACAGGCTCTGGACTTCAGCGACAAGACAAAGATCATACATGTATAGCTGGCTCTGTCCACCATCATGTTATTATCACACATGCAGAGGTGTACACATTTTCCATCAAACAGTGTGCACTGAAGAAGAATTTGGATTTGGCATTATTCTCAGTAACAAATACTGGTGTCTTGCTATTGCTGAGATCACTGTGTATCATTCCTGTGCTGGCACACAACTTGACTGCCTTGCTGAAATCTTGCATAAGGTTGACAGCTTTATTTATTTAATTTAAACTAACCAGGAAGTATCTTGAGATCCTTTTTTCAAATGCAAAGTAAGATTGGATTCACATATATAAACAAAAAGAACACACATCATTAATTTACAACAGTCACATTATAACACAACAAAACAAGACCTCAGAGAGCTAAAAAATTAAAGTCAAGTGTGAGTTCGACACCTTATTCTTGAGCTTCATAACAATAGTTGTTTTTTTTTAATTCTTCAGTGTCATTATGAACATTTTCCAGGACATTAAGTCACATCCCATGGGCCGATGACACTAAAAGCTCTGGAAAAATCTATAGTAGGCTACGTGAGCTAACTAATTCTGCTAGAGAGAGAAGCATTCGATGTGATTAAAAGCTAATTGGTCATTGACTAAGACATTTTTTGCCAAATATAGAGTGTGCATTAGGCTACTGTTTTTGTCATGTGCTTTCCCTGTCCTAATAGCACTGTTACATTACAATGTCTTATTTTGTGTAATTCTGTTCTGTATATTTGCAGTAATAAATAGTGATGAACACAGCTGGTGCATAAAATTTGGTCTTATCGCGCTCCTTTTTGTACCCACTTTCTGAATTTATACATGGTTTATTTTCCTGAAAAATCAGTTTTAATTGCTATTTCCTGGCTGCGTATCTATGCACTGCCATGCATTTGCGCACCGCCCGTTATATCCAAATGGGATCCCAACATATGATAGTGCTGCTGCTCCTGAACAGTGAAGGGTGGGCACAGGACATCTAATCCTGATACGTCACATGCAGGGGATTCAGAAAAGCAGAAACCTGCCCCTGCTTACAGACGTCACCACCACCAGAGAGTCTGGAGCAGGCAACTGTGTCTCGGTTGACACATATACAACACACGCACACGCGGATTCACAGAAGATCAGCAGCGCTGGAGCGAGACATGCCGTAATAACACTGCAACAACACGGGGACAGTGAAGCCGCCGCACTGCGAAGCGGAGGAGGTCTGCTGCAGCTGCTCAGTAATGTCCACCGTGAAGCCCTGAGGAGAAAATGAAGCGCAAGAGCGAGAGGAGACGAGCCGAGTCGAGGAAAAAGCGCTGTGCAGCCCACAGCAGCTCAGAGGCGGAGCTAAACTCTGATATTTACATTGAGATAACAGGTAAGATGGTCTGCACAATGAACCCTGTCAACTTTAAGCCTAGTTGGCAAATGTGATACAGCAGCCTGTGCACGCGCATAATTTCGCGTGGAGCGACCAGGGTGTGTTAAAGTCTTTGATTTTGTTCAGATTTTAGGGCGACACCGTCTGTCCCTTTATTGTTAATGCACTGGGGTTTCGTCAAATTTACCTTCGCAGTCTACATAGGATACACAATAACAGTTCAGTTTTACTGAAAGGGGGAAAATTACCACAACTTTGTCTTGTTTTAGGGTGTATGTGTTAGTTGAATGTGTGCACAATGAGGTGGACTGTCCTAAATATCGTAGTTGGCCCACTGTTAGTGTGGCCTATGGTTGATTCTCATGTCTTTTGTGGCGTTTTCCTGCTTTTTGAACATCCTTGAGGAGCCCAAGTGAGAGAGGGAGGTCAGACCAAGTGGAAATCACGGATCTGACTGGCTGACGGATCGTCCTAGCAACCGCTTGGGCAACGTTCCCAGGGCCTATCATGTGTCTCATGTTGAGAACTTTAAACTGAAGGAGGCGTGACCGACAGCTCGTTCCACCAATTGCGCAGCGCTCTCCATCTCCCACAGCCAATAGCGTGCCGAGGAATATCTGCGGGGAGGAGTCAAAGTGTAGATAATTTTTTTTTAGCAGAGTGCGCACTTGCACACGAAACTCTCCTTCCCTCCTATTCGCCTGGTAACTTTCTTCTCTCTGAATAGCGAAGCCACGCTTTCTTAAAACGACCCTTTTAACTTTAGACCCTGCGAGTGTCGCGTTTAACTTATTTTTTTTAATCTCCGTGCACGTTTTAATGCCTTTTTAACTCAGTATGCGCAAGTCGTTGTGAAGAAAATCAACCGCGTACGTTACGTTTCTCGATCATGTTCAAATCTGTGGGCAGGATGACCTCGGACGATGTTTGGCCAAGATGTATCGAGTTCATCAAGGGTAAGATACCAGCAAATGTTAAAAAAAAAAAAATGAAGTTGTTGTTGGTGACGAAGAAGAGCTGGTTTGGGAGACAACAGAAGTACATGTGCATTACAAAAGCAAGTAACTGCTCTTCTGCCTCGCCCCCACCCCCTCCAGATCAACTATACTTCGCCATACTTCAGCAGAAGATCAAGAGCACAGCTGAACGACACTGTTTCTGCATAGATGAAGAGCTGGCCTATGAAAAGTAAGCCTATCAGTTCAAAACTTTTCAGACGTAGTTTGCTGATCAATGCATTGTTTTTTTTTCTGTTGTGCCTTTCTGTTGCACGTATGTGAATGCGGTAAACAACACTACCCAAACCGTGTGTTATCACTGCAGTCATATAAAACGTATCCTCTCCACCATTAGTGCTTGTGCAAGCAGGTTTGCACATAACTAATTCAAAATACAGTGGATCTCGGTTCAGCCATGAGTGCAGAAGCCATTAGTGCGAACTTAGTCAGTATTTTCATATTGGTTATTTTAGTAAATGAGATTTAAGAATATTTTGGTGCATTGTCCTTTTTTTACTCTTGGGAGAAATCTAAATAACCACAATATGTTTAAAAATTAAAGGTAAATAAAACAAATAAAAGCACCATGCCAAAACCACAGCTGTTTCAGAGGTTGTAGTGAGGAGAGGACAACACTGACCTTTCCTCTCCAAGTCAATTTTGTGCCATTGCTACAAAAAAAACCCCTCTTGTCTTTGCAGCTTTTTGCTGTTCTGATTGACCCACTCTCACGGCAAATGTTTCCAAATATAGTCTTTACTCTGTCAGTGTTTTTACTGTGTCAGTCTGAGGTAGCCGATTCCATCTAGCAAAACTTCCCTAGAGACAGTAGCTGGTTGCATAAATAGCCACTGACACACTAATTCCTTTTTGTCTCTCTCTCGCTCACTCTCTCAGCTTCTATGCGGACTTTGGTCCCCTCAACCTGGCCATGTTTTATCGCTTCTGTTGCAAGCTGACAAAGAAGCTCAAGGTAAAGTAAACTGCTGCTCCTAATTGCAATTTCTGGAGGAGAGAATGGGAAGCAAATCTGGGTTAATCAATCAATTTAAACTTGGTGGGCAAAATACAGTAAAATATGGTTATTGTTCTTGGTATATCAATTAGCAGGACTTTATGTCCCCAGTAATCTTGTGTCAACTTGCAATACTGCCATTCCTGTTTGTCGAGGCAGCCTGTCTGGACTTGGCACATATATATAGTGATCTCAAAGGCTGTTGGGTGCAGATTTAGCTGCTGAAGTTTGGACACAGATGATTCAGCCTTTCTGCATCTCTGGAGCATAACTGTCTTATGTGGTGATTACACAAGCTTTTTCCTTAGCTTGCGAATGCTGTTGATTTGCTTTCACCACGCTGCGTAGCAGTGTCGTAATCAAGTCATTTAGGAGTTTAAATCCTTTTCCATTCGCAATTTAAAGTTCCTCCATCACTGTAGGTTGTCTGCAGCCATACAGCCCAAAAACTTATGCTAAAGTTGCATAGCCAATAAATAAATAGATCTGCTTGTGTAATTTCTACTTGTAACATGAGACGTCACATGTCAATTCATGCTGTTTGTTATTTATAATATTTCCACAGTCCATTACACTCTCGAGGAAGAAGATAATATTTTACACCTGTGGAGACCAGAAGAAACAGGCCAATGCAGCCTACCTAATTGGCTCATATGCTGTAAGTAGTGTTCAAACCATATTACATATACCTTGTGAAATGATCCTGCATTATAATAAATCTGATGGATTATCACAGCTTGAAATTGCATCAGTTAATACAAGAGACAATGAACTTGCTGATGTTTGTATTCGAAGGTAATGCACCTAAACATGATGCCAGAGGAGGCCTACAGTCTGCTGGTTTCAAGGAATTCAACATACATCCCATTCAGGTACCAGTGACATATATTTTACATTCAACTTGTTATCTTTCGAGGAACTAAGAGCGAGCCACAGCTGTGGGTTTTCAGTGTCACCATCAGTATTTACAGTCACATCAACTTTTTTAAAGGCCAGTTGCAAAAGCAAATAGTTAAAGTACTTCTAAATTCACAAAATAGCAAATTTTAAAATACATTTAGGCTTTGGATATAGACTGTCCATGGACTTTGCAATCGCAGTCATTCTCAGAACTGAAGTGATTAGCATACATGGTAAAAACAAGCTAACAAGCATCACAGGGATTTTACATCAAAAAAACTTTAAAATTGATTATATCTCTGGGTATGTGGCTTAAAAAGTATTGGAGTGAATGTCATCCAACAGTGTTTATTTTTTCCTCTTGTGTTCAGACGCAGATGCAAGTTGCAAATCAAGGATAAGATTTAAGATTACAGGATCTAGAGGGCTCAAGGGCCCTTGTGCTCCGTTACCCTCATTGTGACTGTAAAAGGGAAAAATGATAACAAGAAGTGTAAACATAAGAAAAAGGACAGAACTTGCAAGAGAAACGAAAAACAGTTGAGAGCATAAGAAGCGAGATGGCAATCTGCATTCTGCCTAGATAATAAAAAGGAAAAAGCTGTGTTGTATGCTGTGCTGATAAAGATGGATGTTTAATTCATGTTTCACAGAGATGCTTCATTTGGAACCTGCATGTACAATCTGAACATCCTAGATTGCCTTCGTGCTGTTTACAAGGTAAGTAATTTTTCTTTATTTCTCTTTCTTGCTGTGTCATGTACGGAATGAAATTAACTCCCTCTCAACACATCTTTCAGGCTCTGCAGTACGGCTGGCTGGACTTCTCTAACTTTGATGTGGAAGAATATGAGCACTATGAGAGAGCAGAAAATGGAGACTTGAACTGGATCATTCCAGGAAAGTTCCTTGCCTTCAGTGGGCCTCACCCAAAAAGCAAAATAGAAAATGGTAAATGAAAAGTGCACCACAGAACGGTCTTAAACTTTGCTTTGACGCCTCCTAAACTCACAACAAAGTTTTTTCCTCTTACCTCAGGGTATCCTCTGCACGCTCCTGAGGCCTACATTCCTTACTTCCGGAACCACAACATCACCACTATCATCCGCCTCAACAAGAAGATGTATGACGCCAGACGTTTTACAGACTCTGGCTTCGAGCATCATGACCTGTTCTTTGTGGACGGGAGTACACCCAATGACACCATCGTCAGGAAGTTTCTGAACATCTGTGAGAATGCAGAAGGAGCCATAGCTGTCCACTGCAAAGGTAAGATTTTTAACCCATATTCACATAGGAAGAAATCGTTGACGGGTCAAACTCCTGTGGCTATTTGTGGTCAGTGCAGGACAGCTACAGAATACTTAGGGCTGTAAAAACTGTCTTCTGTGTCTTTTTTATCGCACAATATGATGGCCTTACAGATCACATTTTTCCTTTCAGCTGGTCTGGGGAGGACTGGCACTCTGATTGGCTGCTACATGATGAAGCATTACCGCCTCACTGCTGCAGAGGCCATTGCTTGGATACGAATTTGTCGACCAGGGTCCATCATTGGGCCTCAGCAGAACTTTGTTGAAGAGTAAGTGTCAAGTGAAGCAGAATATTTGTGTCCAGATTACAAGCAGAGTTAAAGTTCAAAAAATAACATCCATATCTTTTATTACCTTTGGCTATATCTGTTGTGGTGAAGGAATTTTCCCTGTCCTCACCCATGCAGTATGTGATGTATGCAATGTTATGCAATGTCAGGCAACGTCAGGCCACTGCCCCCCCAGTGCCCTCCACAGCTGAGCCTGTTGCCTGGGCTTCAGCACCTCATCTAGTCATCATTTTCACCTGTTTCCTATATATGTAGACTCTGACAACATGTTCTCTGTTAGCCTGTCCCTTTTCATCTTCTAAACTGGTTGGAAAACACAGGAGACTTGTGTGGCGCTCTAGGCCCACATTTGTTTATAACTTTGAGGCCACTTCACTTCAAAGTGCTTGTGGCAAGCCAAACAAAGGAACCTGGCTTTGGTCTTTCTGAGTTGTAACATTTATTTTCTGAGAAGCAGCCTGAACTGTACAAACGATGCTCTGTTACTTGTGCTACTACTCCTTACTTGGCTCTCCCTGCTCCAGTTGCCAGCTTCACGTCACATATAGACTGCCTTGTCTTGCTCGCTCCACCACTTGTTTCCTACACACAGAGCTATTCTTAAAGAAGCCAGGACACGTGCACAACACCTGGTTGCTGAATCTTGAATAAGATCCGCTGTAATCTTAGCTCATTATTTTCTGCTATAGTATGATGGTTGGAGAAAACAAACATAGCACTATTGTCACAGTTGCACGCATTAACTGTAGTTGGCCTCTGTAGTGTAATATTTTAGTATGCCGGTTATTGCCGCACCCCAGATATGCCACGAAGGTAATTTTGTCCCCCATGAAATGAGGTTATTATATTGCAAACTTCTATATAATTGGAACTTTATGTGAGGGCAGGTTTGAGGTGAGAGACCTTAATAATAATGGTGATGTTTATAATGGTGGTCTGGAAAGAACAGCATATTGAATTGTGGTTTGTACTTTTGTACATTAGCAAGCAGAACAGTCTTTGGACCGAGGGAGATGTTTTCCGGGAGAAGATGCTAAATGAACAAGAGAATGGCAAGATGGCTGTAACCAGAATCCTGTCTGGGGTGGATGACATAACCATCAATGGGAGCAACAAGAACAGGGCAGCCAAAAAAGAAGAAATGGAACTGGTGAGTTTTGAAATGATGCTCCAGTCATGCTTTCATGATTTGTGAAGTATGAAGTATGAATCAGAAGTTCATGTCTTTTTCTCTGTTCACAGTACAATGACGAAGAGGAGAGAAATGGCCTTACACAGGGTGATAAACTGCGAGCCCTAAAGAGCAAGAGGCAGGCGAGATCATCTACAGGTTCACTATCGTAAGTACTCGGGCAGCCCGCAAGTGTCATCGTACATTACACTGTCGTGTTGTAAAACTGTAAACTGAGCGATGCTTCTTCGTGTCAGTCTCTCAGATCATTACATGAATACACTGGCATTTTCCAAATCATAGGTAACTTATGATTTGGAAAAATTAGGGTTTCATAAAGACCAGTCCAGGAGGTGACCTTGTACGTTTTTGTTTGTATACAATTTCATTTAATGAACTTTGTCCTTTCCCAGCTGTTTATTCAAGGTAGTCGGCTGTGTTTTGGGGTTTTGGCTATGGCTAATCTCCTCAGGTTGCTCTCCCGTATCCATATCATGGCAATTCCACCCTAATATCATAATTTATCTTTACAAACCAGGCAGTATATTTTATTTATTAACTCTGTTTTTGTGTACCCTTTTGGTTCTGTGAATTAAATGTCATCACGTGCAGGTCAAGCATAATATAAGCCATTCATTTATCATAAGCGGGGAGGATGGACAATAATTTAAGGAAAAAGTAAGTCAAGTGTGAGTGACATAGTTGTTTGGAGGGCTGGATAAACAGAGTTGTCTGAGACACAATCTTCCAATAAAAACCTTGTCGATGAGAGCTGGATTTAGAGAGGCACAAAAGATTTGGAAGCTACAGATAGAACCTGTGAGTTTGCAGCACTGGTCTGTAATTGTTCTTCTCCATTCAAAAAAAATAAAGCTCAGAGCTGAGGGGGAAAATATCTAGGCCAAATCAATATAGAGCTAGCTAGTCACTAGGTTATCATGTCACATTGTCCTTGAGGTAAGTGGGCCACTCGTTAAAGTATGAGAAGGCTTATAGTTGCACTTTCATAGCTTGGATTTTGATTAACATTATAATTCAGAACTGAGAGTACTACCTTGCTGTATAAGCTCATCAGTTCTGGGTGTTGACAGGACAATGTTAGAACCAACCTTGAACAAATTTGAAATGGTCCTAGGTAACCTAATGAGAGGCAAATGGATATGCAGTCACTGCCACTCGACACTGTAAAGCAGTGGTTTAACGCGCATTAGGCAAAGTCTCCTTTTCTCTGTGAGTTCATGCTCTCCACTGACAGAGGTGCATTCACGGCCTAGCGGTTGTGAAACCTGAAACCAACTTGTATCTGAAATGCCAAATGAAAGAAACAAGCATGGAGTTCAACATTAGCATAAAAACTCAATATTTAAAATGAGTCACAGTGGCACGTTGCAAATATATTATGCCTTTACAAACCCGGTGATTTAGGTTTTGTTTTTAGTACTTTTTGTGCAATAAGCATCTTAAGTGGAAAACTTTTGCACACCAGTTTTCAGAAAGGTGCATCGGAGGAGGAGAGCAGCATCAGACTTGCAGAGAAACTCCCGCACACTTTCCTCTCGCTTGAAGCCAACGTTTCAGTCACAGACCTTTCTCAAGGCATCCAACTGTGCAAGAAGCATAAAAGCGCAGCTGGACAACTGGTATATGTGACTAGCCAGCACTATGGAAGCACTGTGCTCCATCAGAAAGTGAAAATGCTGACCACCTACAGTTCTCTAAAGAAGAGAAACTGATAGTTTTCTCTTCTACCGCACTGTGGAAATAAAGTCTCCATCATTTGTGCCTGTGTAAATAAAGCCGTGGAAGGTTGGGTGTCAGAAAGGCTGAGTATGGTTGACTGGCCTCTGCCAATGTACCCATATGGCTTTGGCTTTTGTTGTCCCATGTCAGGCAGGTGGTAGTGTTCTGCTGCAGCCTCATGGGTACGGTGTGGCCGATGTGTTGCCTGCCGTTCAAAAGATAGCAGAGAGAGGCAGAAAGAGAGTGGGGGAGAGGAAAAACAGAGAGAGGATGTGAGGTTTTGTATGATGGAGGTAAGTGCACGTCACTTCCTTTCTAGCTGACATCCTCTTCCTGTAGAAATGGTTGCTATGCCAGTGAATGGTATGGCTAACGGTATGGCTGATTTGATATTGTTTTTCTTTTTTTTTTTTCTTTCCTTTCTATCTCTGGGTGACTTGGGTGTGAAGTGATATGCACTTAATGGATGCATTACATCGACACGCCTCTCATTGTCTGTCTCATAGACACACTTGTATGAAATATCCTCTGAGTTACAGTAAATGGTTCAAGTCGAGCCTGCTGCTGTACTTGTTAACAATTCAACTAATCACGGTTTTGAGATCTGGATTAGTTGAATTAAATGTTTCAGTGCATGGCTTGCACTACTGACTTGGCACTTACCAAGAAAGAGTTCAGTCAGGGAAACTTGGCCCTCCATCCGATCTGCAGTAGGTATTTCCTTTTGTTTGGTAAAATAGCTACTTGTTGTAGGTGTTTTTTGGAAATTGCCATTAGTACATTTGTGTTGAATCATATTTGACTTGACTTTGACTTCACATTATAATAGAAAGGACTATAGAACATCATATGTGAGCTTATGAGGAAGTAGAGGGATGAAAATGGATTCTCAGTAAAGGGGAGCTGAGATAGAGGGAGACTTGTTTGCACTTGAGGCAACATCAATATACATGTTGCCAGACAAACATCTAACTTGTAGCTGAACTTCATCATCTGGCCCTACTGTTTTTTATCATGTAATATTGAGGTGCATGTTCAATTTCAGTGAGAACAACAACTACGTGAAAACTTTTCTTCATCCTTTCTGCCTTCTTCTTCACGCATGGCAGCAGGCATGAAACCCTTGGACATGCACGCATGAACATGCCTCTGTGTTCAATCTGTGTTTGTCTAACGTAATTAATGTTGGGCCGGGTTCATTGTCAATTGCCTGTTGTTTTTCCATTGCTTTTGTGACTGGATCAGAGTTTCAGAGTTTTTAAAAAAGATGCGAGTTTTTTGCAGAAACATTTTAATGTTTTTATGAACTAACAATTAAAGCCAGTGATTATAGATGCTGTTTATTTAAATAGACTTTTATGTCTTATAGCTACTATTGGTGTCGTCTCACAACTGTAAAATAACACTTGACAACTCTTGAAAACTATTTTGTGCTTATTGCCAAAAACATTCTGTAAATGGCATATCTGCCAGTATGTTTAATAGCTTTTTTTTTAAACTCAATAAAATCAAAATCTACTTCCCACCTCATTTATGCTCTAAGTATATGGCTGCTAACACATCAGAGCATGTGAAGAACAAAAACTTGCTGTCTGGCACTACTGCATACAAGGTTTTATGAAAGGTATTTCATCTAATCCAGTCCCAGTGGAAAAGCAGAACATCAGAGGCTTTTGTGTCCTGCCCGGACGTCTCTTGTCTCTCCTTCCTTTTTTTTCCCCTTTTTTTCCGTTTGCTCTTGTTGTTGGATTTGTCCTCCTTTCAGATGGCTGGTAGCCATGCTACTCTCCTCCCTGTGTAGCCTTGCCCTGTGGTGGATTTTGTATGGCTTCCCTTCTTCCATCCTGCATTTCTGTATAGACGGGTTAGGATTTCAATGAGTTCTACCGCCTGTCCGCCCCCAAAAAACCTGTCCTGCCCCGTTCTGGAGCTCTAACTGAGAATGCTGTAAGTGAGCCCCCTGTCTCTCTTTAATTCCGAACCCAATCAGAAAGTCGTTGAAAATCATCTTGTTACCTTTTTGTGAGCACATAAAACGTTGAGCTGATGAGCAAGAGCCACATTTGTAAAATCTGAAATCATCACAGGCTCCTGCCTTCCTTTTCACCATTTTTCAGTCCATAATGATTTTTGTACCAATAACTGCTCCCATCATCCTGTCATCTTTAAACACCATGCTTTGCTGGTTATTACGTTGATTGAACGGCCAACTGCCAAAATCAAAACCCCTCAGAGTTAAGCTCATGACAGTAATGGCTCTGAAAAAAGTCAA
>OMNW01011656.1:13314-24498 GCA_900303245.1 Selene dorsalis | reverse complement strand
CCCTCCGCAGCATGGTCATCCTGCAAGGCAGTGTTCAGGGCTGTAAGACAGGTGTGAACCCCCTGGCTCTGTCTGACCACTCAGACAGCAGGAAGAGGACCAGAACCTCACTGCCAGGCAACGGGGTAGGAGGAAGGTCAGTAGCTGGATTCAACACTGAGCACACAATGACTCTGATCACACAGATGTACAATAAAAGCAGACATGACAAGTTTTAATCAAATGGACATCAGTTAGATTTTTTTTTGTTTGTTTGAGTTGTTGGAGACCTAGACTAACAACAACAAGACTAACAAATACCAGTTTTTCAGGTTTGAGTGTTATACTTGTGTTCATTGTTTATGCAATAACAAATACATCACATTCTGTTTTGAAGTGTTTTTTTTATGTGGAGTAGACACAGTTGAAAAGCAACCAAGAGGCTATAGCCACTCATGGATCCTTGTGGAGCAAATTAACAGCTTCCCCCTCTCTCTGCCAGCTCCCTGTGCCACACCAGACTGGTCAGGTCCCTAGGCAACTTGCATGTAGTGACTGGCGACAGGGACCCAATGTGTTGTGAGCCATGTGGCAGCCATAGAGACACAGCCAGTGCTACAGCCAACACAGGCACTCTCATCAACTTAAACATGGCACAGATCCACCTGCAGGCAAGCTCCCACAAACCCATTCGGAGCCATATGTAGACTTTGGCTGCATTTGCACACAAACAAAAACTCTTTTTTTTTTTGAACAAGTTTGTTTTATTTTTATGAAGGAGAGATCTCCTCTCTGCCCAAACAGGGAAAAACATACTTGATAGTGATTTCCAAGGGCGATCAGATCTGTGGAGCAAACAGATCACTGGTGCCTGGGTAAATCCAGCCAAAGTCTAGAGGCTCAGCACTCCTTCTTTCTCCTCTTAATGCTCAAGACAGTGGTTGTCATAGTCACTTAAAGTACTTAGGCTGGGATGCATCAACAATGATTAAATGTTTAAACATAATCAAATCGTGGTTCAGCCACAAATTCTTATCAATCAGATGTTTTCTGTGGTTAGTAAATAAGCTAAATTAAATTTGCATATTTCTTTCAACCATTGTGATCCGATAGCTCAAATGAAGCCAAATGTCACGAGGGGCAGTGTCTTTTAGGTGGAGAGGACAGTGATAGTTTCATGAAGAAAGAAAGAAATCAAATTAAACTGGTCTCACTCAGTTACCTCAATGCTCCCTTTATTTGCTTCTTAAGAAAACTAGTCTGTTACAGTTTTACAGCATTAACCCTAACAAAAGGAAAAGAAATTGTCAAAGAAGTAACATCTTGACATAACTGTGAGTAGATGTTTTAAATATTAATTGCCATTTTCCAGAAAATACCCTTCATATTTTTGACCAGTCGAATATAGTTAATTTCAAAAGTACTAAACTGGTTGCCTGAAGATTAAATCAATAGATGGTGCAACCCAGCCACAGTTCCTTCTTTTCTCAGATGTTGTACTAACATTACACACGGTAAATCCTGACATGTTCCAGGACTAATGTACAGAAAGTGTCAGGTTAAACTCCACCTGCCTCAGTCTCGAGGTCTTCCTTTCAAAAGCTTTCCTTGCATGTTTCCTAAGAATAGTGGATTTCAGAGTATGACTGGCTATAGCTTCTCTGGACTCTGCTGCTCACTGTGTCTTCTGCTTCTGGCCTGTTGCCTTAAAAAAGCCATGTCTGCATCTTTTACTGGTGCTAATCTATGTTGTTTGTCTCCTTCCTCTTTTCCCTTCTTTCACTTCCCACATGCAACAGACGCACAGTCTCCCGAGGATGTAAAGCTCGCAGCTCTTTGCAATCAATTCGATTTTCCAGGCTATGGTATCTATCCCTTCCTCACTTTCTGTGACATACTATGTTGTACATGGCACCTTTGGGATTATATATTATGAAGCATTCTTATAGGCATGTCTGTGATCTGTGTGAATATACACCAACTGCATGAAAAATTTTGAGATAATAGAATAGGACAATGTGAATCAGTGAAATCTGTCTCTAATGCTGAGTTTTTGTCTTTTTTCTTTATAGTCACTCCATACCCAAAGCTAGAGCTCCTCTACTTCGGTGAGCCTGCGGATCTTGAAATCCTGAAGACATATACACGAAAATTCAACTTGTATACAGCTGTACTACTCAGTTTTTTTAATTTTGAGAAAAGGGTTGGAGCAAACTTGTTCCATGTGACATTTCAATGATTTATGGATTGTTTGATTACAAGTTATTTTACTTATAAGGCACTTTTGTTTTATATTTTTAAAACAGCATCATGAAACAGTTTTAATCATTGCCTGGTTGTTCTTACTTATTAAAGCATGTACTAGCAAACATCAGATTTAACCACATCCATCAGACCGGCATGTGAATGTGCAAATCCAAGAGATTTCCTCCAAAATAGCACTGTGCAAATGATATTCTGGTTTATAACATGGATAATTCATTCAGTTTCAATGATCTGGAGATGGTTATGACCAAGAGTAAATCTCCTCTTGACCCTCCATGGGCAGAGGCACAAAGGATATAGACAGTCTCTAATACTGTGCACATTCAAACTGCAATTCAATATCTGGCTTGTCTTTTATTCATGTCATTTACTTGTGAAGCTTTTCAGCTACTGTATTTCAAGACTGTAAATATGTCAACATTTGATATACTCAGTTTGTATTTTGTAAATATTTTTGTACTATGTTTGAATCATGCTATGAAACAAGTCAATGGTCCTAAAGGGGCCTTGTCTAACTCACGTTCATAATCCACTAAAGACATTTGCTTGAAGCACATAGAATTGGACATTTTAAATAAAACTGTACTCCCAAATATGGTTGTTTGTTCATTGGTTTTCGCAGCACAGTGAAATACTCTTTTTGCCCAGCTAAGGACAATTGCTGTATCACTTCCTTTCCCCCCCAAACAAAACATTAACAGCTCCAAGATAAACTTGCAGAAGCATTTATTCTCCCAGAGTCAAATGCTGAACAGTGCCTTCAGTGCAGTAGAACCCCAAATCTTAAGAACAGCAGAAACATGAAAACAGTGATTTTTTTTTAAGTGTGAAGTGCAACAAATTTTCCCCATGAGGTGTTTTGAATTATCTTCCTGTTGGTAGTGCTGGGAAGTCTTCTGGGTCATCTGGGTTAGGAGCCAATTCGAACTCCTAATGTGAAGACAGACATTACCAGTCTAGTCAGATACAATTTATGTAACATAAGTGTTCCTAATACTCCGGTTTCTTCTAACATTATGTTACTTTTGCCTTGCTACTCATTCACTGGTAGTTTTCTATGAGGCACTGATTCAGAGTTGAGAACATACCCTCTCCAAAATGGGTTTAGGTCTCTCTGGGCGACTAGTCGGACCACCTCTCGCTCCCCTTCCCCGACCCCCACGTGAGGGGCGTCCAAGACTCCCGAAATTGATGTCCAACAGGGAGGTGATGTCATTCACAGACCTGCGAAGAAAGTTTCCCTCGTCCTCTGTGTCCTCCAGAATCTCTTTTGGGTTCTGGAGTTTGAAGGCATAAGCTGAATACAGTCTGATAGACAAAAGGACCTGACAAGCACAATATAACTCACGCTCTCCATTAACCACCACATAAATTCAGACTTGAGATTAAAGCTTCCAAAGAGTGTTGTGCGATTTTGTCATTATGGTTTTCAGGTTGTTAGGCACTTAGAAAAGACAACCTCAGCAACACTCACCTTTTGCCTAGTTTACAAAGGACTTGTGTCTATATGCTTCCATTGAACAACACTTAAAGATGGGACTTATAATATTACTAAAGACACATGTTGACAGTAATTAGGACCTCTGCCATGTGCTTTACAGTCTCACCTCCTGGCGCTTTGACTGGTGGATGACCTTGGCTTTGGAGGGAATCTTGTCCTCTGCTTTGCGGATGTTAAACTCGGCCTTGGGACGACTCATCTCTTGTACAGCCTTCCACTCGTCAAGGGTCATCTCCATGGCAACCTGGACGACCATCTCTCTGTCTTCATCTTCCATTGTGCTTTCATAATTGAGGACAAATTAATTCGATCAGTCCACTTTGTCACATAGATAGTAAAGAGTTTCATAGGTCATTTCTCTCAATATAATCAGCCTAACCCTGAGGGACCTTTTCTGCACCATATTGAAGATAAAAGCAAATGTAATTTGGGGTAAATCAATAAGTTATAAATGTGATCAGCACTGCATGTTGTAGTGTTCGATGAGGAAAATCATGAACATGTTCTGTATGAAGTCAGGTCTTCAAAGCAGCATAGCTAGATTTTTGCCTGCTGTTTATCATTTTTGATTTGTTCAACTGTTTGACAAATTCAGACTGGTTGGCTGTCACTCTTGACAGATGAATCTAACACTGAGCCAGAGGATAATGGTCCTTTTTAAGAAAAGTGGTCAGGCGCATCACTTACCGATTCTGATTCTCTTCATCTGCAGGCACTTGGGGCTCTTCAGGTTTGACCGGGGCATCTGGTGTTACCTCCATTAACTCACTAAACAAAAAAAAGGGACATGAACAAACAGAAATACTTGTATATTGTTCCCCAAATAAGAGGGAAAATAATGGTTAAAAACCTTGCAGCTTCTTCAACGCAGCCCCAGTTCCAGGGCCCTCTGCCTCCTCTCTTTTCCTCAGGAGATATTCCTCTGCAATGAATGTTAAACAGTTGTCAGTACATCATGATGAGAATTTTTTTTTTTTAGCTCATCTACATGAACAAAATTGCTTACGTTCCATTGTGTCGATCATATTCTCTCTTGCCCCTCGGGTTGAAGCTGTCCTGGTTCCTGGTGTAAGCACCACCTCTTGCTCCTCTCCTGCTTCTGAATCCCCCCCTTCCCCTGGAGTCAGAGTCTGCATAATAGGGAGGCCTGAAGAGCACAGATGAAAAACTGTTTATTCCTCTAACAGCTCCTATGGCTCAAAACCATGAGTTTCCCTGGCTGATTTTTTAGGTTGGTCAAAAGTGACTAGTCATATTAGACCAATCAAGCCTATAGCAGCTGAAGAGCTGTGTATTTTTAGGTATTCAGACTCAAAATTGTTGCATCTGTTCATGTATTTTAGGATTCCTATAATATCTACGTGCTACGTTCCTATGTCACAGTGCTACTTTTAGAATGAATTAACATCTTCCCCTATTAGTCAGGCAAAACAAAAAATAGATTTAAAAAAGTCAAGTGCGTACAGCAAGGGTAAAGAATGAGAAATGAAATTTGTAAACAGTTTTATGCATATAAAACACGGTCACTGCAACGTCAAACATAACACTATTTTTTGTGATCGATACTAATAAAATATAACAGCACTTCAAAGAATCAACCAATCAATATTCTGTTACACTTCAAAGGAGCAATAGCCTCAAGTGTATTGAATAAAACAATGGTGGATTTCAGCATTTATGAACTCGTCATTTCATCATGAAGAGAAAGAGTGCGTCGTGTCTTCTTTCAAATGTTGCAGTGTTTTTTCAAATATGTTACTCATGAATCTATGTCAGAAATGTCAATTATGAATATATGAATCTAGATTGATTTTCATTAAGTGGTGGTGCTGAATGAAACGGTGTGTACATGCGGCCAGGTTTCGTTTTAGCCTCAGCTTGTATGAGTACACATACTTAGAGTTGGAAAACTCCTGTGAGTACTCCTCTTGGTTGGCTCTACGCTCCCCAGCAGCAGCCCTCTTCATGCCCCTCTGGGCCTCCTCTCGGCCATCTCCACTCTCAGTCACTGGCCTGGGTCGTGCCTGCTGCTGCTGCTGCTGCTGCTGCTGCTGTTGCTGCTGCTGCTGCTGCTGCTGCTGCTGCTTACGGCCTGACAAGAGAAGGTTAGGTTGGTGAGCTGATCACCTCTTAGTCATGGCCTATTCACTTCACAGTTGTCTGTTAATGATATGAGCACTGTAAATAATCTGGTCAGGCAAATCAAAGTAGTCTTATTAGACCACTCAATACAATCTACAGTAGCTAGTATCCTTCAGTACAGCTTTAGGTCTCAACTTTGATTGTTAACACACACAGTCTCCATTCTGCAATAAAACAGCTGTGAAATAATCACATGAACTAAAGCTGCAGTCTATTTTTTTCAGCAAATAAGGGGGTTGACTGCAAACCTCACAGTTTAGTACATGGTTGCAAATTGATTTGTCACTCAATCTGATTATTATGTCATGTGTAAATACATGGATTTAGATACAGTTTTAAATATATAGTGGAGTTGATTAGGCCACACAGGCTAGCCACCTGAAAACCCACCCTGACAGCAGGCACATGTGCTTCAACAGCCTCGCTGACCTTGCATCATCAGCAGCTGACAAAGCCTGAGCAAACCGGCCACTTGGCTGGACCATCCGATCTAGAAATACCACCAGCTGCCAGAATGCTTTGGATCCGGGGTGTGTAGTAGCGACAATGCAGCCGCGCGTGCGTGCCTGCGTGCGGCGCCTACCTGGAGCTTGTTCGTGAACATCCGACGCAATGGGGACCCGTCTGTCCTTCTGAGACTCCCTCTGTCCGGGTTTCTTCTGCTTTCCTTTTTTATCGTCACCCTCCTTCTTCTTCTTCTTCTTTTTCTCCTTCTCAGTTTCCACTTCGTTTATCAAGTCGAACGGGTCCGCCTCGTCATCCAGAAGATTCCCGAACCTGTTCGCCACAACACATCCGTAGGCGTCCGGCAACATTTTTTTCAGCCCGTGGTACCACGGCAAAAAACAAAGCAGAGTTCAAAAAGACAGCTCCTTCCTCACGCTCCCAACGATAAACAGCGAGAAAACTCAAGAATCCACCGTGTTCCTGTCAGGTACAACAACAAAGAACCGCCACAGTACCGGTGAACATCCAACAGACACCCCACAAACTGTTTGTCCACACTTTTAAATGTTTGCACGTGTGGCGACCAGCGAAGCCCCGCCCCCGTCCTCATCAATAGGCTACTCACTGATCAATATTCATTGCATAGACTTGGCTCAAATGGTCGTCCCACGCAGGTGGATTATTCTCTGCTTAGTCAGGATGCTGGAATAGTGGCACAGGGCCTAAAAGCAAAATTAGTTTATTAAAAAAAAAATACTATACTTACTGGCCAAATGAATACAGCACTCAGAAATAACATACAGGCTAAATGTTTAAAGCTAAAATGTCACTTTCAGCCAATTCCAAGTCACTGCATGGAAATTTGTTTGAATATTGCTTCCTATAAAAAGTAGTTCAAAAGTAGTTTAATCAAAAAAGAGAAAGGAAGATGCCATTCACTGATGCTAAGTTTAGGTAATGTTAACATTCACTGATGTTGGCTGTGAATAATGTCAATTATAACTTGTGTAACATGCCAACAGTAAAATGTCTAAAAATGAACAGATCTTTATTTCATTCTATTGGAGTTGTGTATTCACGCTACTGTGCGTTCCAGCTAGCTGGCTAACTAGCTTAGACCTACATTTCAGGTGATTATATGGTGAAATTGTAATAAAAATATAATATAAAAATAGTGCAAATGTCAAAGTTTTGTCATTGCCTCACAGTCAGTGTTAAAATGAGCTGTTTATTTAGCTAGCAGACTTGCTAAGAGCTTTCATTGGCAGCTAGCATGCTAAATTATTGGCTACATATAATGGAAACAGAAGCACTACCTGTGTAACTTTAGGTTTAGGTAAAATAAATGATTTTCTAAAAAAAGGAAAAGAAAAAATATCAAATCTTGAACTAATTATTAACTCCCATCTCCTATTACTGGTAGGCCTATATAACATTAACTAGAACAGTCATTTTATTGTTGTTGTTATTATTGTTAGTGACTGTATAAGTCATATTAACTTTAGGGTTTTCACGCAGATATCAAGCAGTTTAAGATATATATTATTAAGTTGTCTGCGTTCATTTGAATACAAATTTGAGCAAGTATATCTCAGTTATGCTTAGGAGTCAGTTCTCATCCAGTGCCCTTAACTTTTCCATGCCATGATACAGTTTGAATGGGGAATTCGTATACATGGTTATCATGAACTGTGCAGCTTGAAAATGAATGTCCTGCCTTTTCCACCAAAATCGTCATCTGTATTACTCTTCAGGTAGGCAGAGCCTAATTTCCTTTTATGGATCATTACATAAATTACCATTCATTTAATATTCATAAAATAAGCATATGCATGTACAGGTATTGTAATATTCAGCTCTATATATTCCATGTGTAAAATTAGATCATCAAAACTCAAGCCTGATTAAGCTGTGTCATTCTCACTTGCAGGATGAGTCAGGATATATTTTGCACAATGTACTTTAGCTTCATCTAGTGGTCAAAGTGGAAAGTTCAAGTTTGTGGTGTCAACATGTCTCTAAGTACAGAGGAATAGGGAGAATCTTTTTCAAATGCATTTCAGTGTGTCAGTATTAATGTGTAACAGTATTAATGTAAAGCAGGAAATCATTTGTTAAACTAAATAGAATAGATAATTTTTCAGACTTAAGTGTCTCAGTGGAAATAAATCTGCTATACTTTTACTTTTGCTTCCACAAAATGGTCAATACATTTGTTACATGTAGGAGTATGCTGTTAATCTGTTGAAGTGCATTTGACAGTAGCCTAATTCAGTTCTCCTTTCAGCACATTAGACCAGGTCAGGTAACAGTGAAACGTTGAGAGACACAGTCAGCAGGCTGACTACAAGGAGCCAGGCACATAAAGACAAACAGAAAGACTTCAGTTACACCACTGTGCATAACTGGAACAAATCATCAGACACAGACCACATACTATGTTACAGTTATTTGACAGTTATAGAAAGTGTCATCATGCCCTGTGGTTTTGAATCCTTGGGCCTGTGGGTGGATAGATACTATATAGTTTTCCCATATGTATTCATGTTTAGCACCAGTTGCATAGCATAAAGACCTCGCCCTGTTTTTACCTTTACATTATGTTGCCAGTCTTTCGTAATGTTACTCATTGTTTCACCTTTTGCCCCTGCTTTGATGAATTAAATTTCCATGCTATCTTCATGTTTGACTGTTAGTGTGTCTGGCCATTTTATACCCAGCTTCCTGTGGTAAAAACCACATGATTCATTTGTTGGGGTCTGAATAAACCTAACTGTTAACTCTGGGGTGAGCATGACTAGTGAACTGGTGAACTTGATACTAAAATCAAAATATGTCTAGTTTACATGTTCAATGTGTTTCTGGTGCACTGCAAAGCAAAGCAAATTCAGTGTGCCTTGCATTCAGACTTTTAGATCCATTTGTATATATATGACAAAAAAACTTCTACAAGCAGTGTTTGACCCTTTTCCTGAATCAATACTGAAACATGTCCTTTACATTTGAGTATCTAACTATTCTCAAACATACAGACATAAGATTAAATTTAGGGGGATTTTTACCATGATGTTGCACACTAATGTAACACAAACACAATTTCAAACAGGCCTCGGTTTCTTTTTCTTTTTAAGTCACACAGTACACCCTTTGTTCAACTTAATTCCGCCCTATAATGATTACGTAACTTTGGCGCCTCTGAGCCACCGTTTCCTTTCCCTTTAAATTGACCAGAAATGTAATAACATAAACAGACTCCTCAGCGCGGGAACGGACCATCTGCTCATTTGCGGTGCAAAATTACCGCCCTTCTCTCTCATTGGTCCATCGCGAAAGAACCTGCACTACGCTCGTCGTCATTGGCCAATCTTGATGTCAGCGTGCGAGTGCGCGCGTCAAGCGTTTAAATCTAATTGGACGAAACCGTCTCGACTGTCAGCCATTTCTGCTCTGCCATTGGTTTACGCTTTTGCTACGTAGGCGCTTACAACCGCTGCCATTGGTTCCTCGTCGTGACACGTAGGCCGATATCACAGGCACTGATTGGTCAGCTGCTTGAGCGCGAGTTGCAACGCGGGACAACGTTCCTGTGGGCGCACACAGGTCAGTTCAGACAAGCCGCTGCAACAAGAAGGAAACTCATCAACTTCATATCTGACTGGATATTTTGAGGATACTTTGTAGCGAAGGACCGATCAATTTTTGGGGGGTTTCCTCGTTGGAAATGAAGGACATATTCACCCCCGACTGAAAAGCCGCACGATTCACAACTTGTACTTGCTGAATTTATTTTTAACAGTCGCTCAGAGTTGCAACTTTTTCAGTTTCTTTGCTTGCTTTTTGGGACAAACAATCGACATTTTGACATCCACGCGATGGCCGACAAGCACCCCCATGTTATCTTCTGCAACGACTCGCCCAAGAGAGTCCTGGTGTCCGTTATCAAGACCACTCCGATCAAACCGAGAAAAGCGGAAGCCCTGACACCGACGAGCCCCGGTTTCAGCGACTTCATGGTTTACCCGTGGAAATGGGGGGAGAACGCCCACAATGTGACCCTGAGCCCGGGCTCAGTGAGTGGGGCTTCATCCCCTACCGGGACCCAGACAGCCCGAGAAGCGGACACGGCTCCCTCACCTGACCAGATGAAGGTAGGAGGCTCATTTTAACCGTTACACAGTGCTTACAACGCGGCTTGACTGTAGTACTAGCTGTACTCAGAATGAGCAGAACAGAAAGGATGAAGTTACTCCTCTATTGTTAGAGGTCGCTGACACTACTGCAGTACATTCATAACAACATTTGCAACACTTAGAACACATGTAACTACTTATAATAACACCAGTTGCTGTGAGATAGACTGCATGCCTGATGATGTGGGTCATCTTTTTAAACACAAACTATCCCAAACGGAGTGGCCACAGCAAAATAACACAATATAGAGATTAATATAAGTGAATTATTTAAAATGGGATTACTTAAAGTGGTGAAATGATGTTTTGCCACTGCCTTAACATGGCCGATATTGGGAGTCATTTAAAAAAAACGCCCGCGCATTAGGGTGTGACATGGTGGATTTTAAACCCCGGTTACTTCCTGAATCTGGAGCAGCTGCTTATTCGTGACGCACGGTAGCGCGCCAAAAATGTAACCGGATGTGAATGATTTGCACAGGTCAAACGTGCTGCCATGTAACACGTGAGCCCATCAAAGGAAACTCTGATTTGATCTTTATATTGTATCGAATATAAAATATTAGCGGTAAAAGTACACATATACGTAATGATAAAAGCAGTATGAACACAATCTGCCAGTTTGAGTTGTGATGTCTTCCTTGACTCTTGATTTTTTAA
>OMNW01011656.1:0-13294 GCA_900303245.1 Selene dorsalis | reverse complement strand
GATTTTTTTATTATTATTATTGATAATAATAATAATAACAATACTTATATTTATTATAATAAACATAATTATATTTATACTAATTATTATTATTATTGATAATAATGATAATAATAATATAATCAATCAATTAAACAATAATAATCGTAATGATAGACTAATTACTTGATGAATTGATTAATTAATCATCATATTATTATCAGTGTACATACAAGTGTTACAGTGTTGTCAAGTCATGCTGTGCTTTGGCTAATAGGAGAAAATAAAGTTTTTCTATGGTGGCTTTTGAATTTAAGTAAAAACATTCTGTGCTGTCAGGATGGAATCCGCCGAGGCCGTCCACGGGCTGACACTGTCCGAGAGCTGATAAGCGAGGGAGAGACCTCATCCAGCCGCATCCGCTGTAACATCTGCAACCGAGTATTTCCTAGAGAGAAGTCTCTCCAGGCTCATAAGAGGACACACACAGGTGAGAGAGACAACATGCCAAACAGGTGCCTTGAGAAAAGATGTTGTGATTGTGTAATTCTCTTTCCTACATTACCAGACAAAGGGAAGGTGGTGTAAACACCTGTAACAGTAGCAAGCTGAGCAGGATGTGGCACAGTTATGCTAATCAACATATTCTACTTTTTTTAATGGCTTTAGTGTTCATATAATAACTACAGACTGAATAACCCTAACAGTGCTGTTACCTTAACAATAATATCCTCTCTAACCCCCCCAGGAGAGAGGCCCTATCTCTGTGACTATCCAAACTGTGGGAAGGCATTTGTCCAGAGTGGTCAGCTGAAGACGCACCAGCGGCTGCACACTGGGGAAAAACCCTTTGTCTGCTCAGAGAAAGGTGGGTTTTCACAAAGGTGTCAAAATATGTTTTTTTAGCATTGTTTTTCAGCCAAACAACAAAGTAAACGTTTGTGAGCTTTCACTTTTAGGGTACTTTCCTCTGGTATGAAGTGTAGCTCAGTTTCTGTGACAAAGTCAAAGTTTAACTGGCTGAGTTTTATTTCAAGCATTTGGAAAGTACCTGGGAAACACAGAGCTGACAGTGTAACTGTTAAATCATAGCAGCTGAAAACTACTACTTCTTATCCGACTCATAAGAACAATAACATTTATTCATTATTAGTTGTCCTCTCAAGAAAAATACCAATCTATTCTTACCAACTTGGTACATTACTGTGTGATCATGAAACCACAAAAAGGTCATGCATAGCAAACTTTAGCTTTTGTAAAATCACAAAGAATGCATGACTTTTACTGTCTTACTGATTTTGTTCATGCTTGTTGCTTTCTCTACAGGATGTGGCAATCGGTTCACCCATGCCAATCGTCACTGCCCCAAGCATCCTTTCTCCCGTCTGAAGAGGGAAGAACCAAAGGAAGGCCTGGGGAAGGCCCAGTCTGTGGATAACAAGGCTGTGGCAGAGTGGCTGGCAAAGTAAGTGAATACACAAGACTGCACATGCTGTCAAGACCAAGCAGTTTTAATAAGCACCAGAGGAAAGCTCTTTCTGCTTACAATGCATGTTAATGTAATCTTCTGTTTATGCAGGTACTGGCGAACTCGAGAGCAGCGCGCACCCACAACCACCAAGGCAAAGCCACAGGGCAAGGCGAGAGCAGAGGACCAGGAGCAGCAGGATCCCATGGAGTTCCTCCAATCTGATGAAGAGAACGGGGAAGAGGAAGACACTGCGGAAGAGGAGAAGGGTAGCCAGGGAGGAGCCGCCAAGCGCCGCCTCCAGGAGCAACGAGAGCGCCTCCACGGTGCTCTGGCGCTCATTGAGCTGGCCAACAACCTGTCTGCCTGAACACCGACCCACCTCCCGATCCCGGACTCCCATTCCTTTCCCCTATCTCAGTTCCCAAACCGCCTTCCTGCAATATGTGCTGTAGCTATACAAAAAAAAAAAAAATCAGAAACACAGATCGAAGTTTAGTTTGTTCTATCAAGTTGTGAAACCAGACTTTGAGACAGAATTGGCCTGAGATCAGTGTTGCGCACAGTATCATCAAACCCCACCCCACCCCATCACAGCACCAGGAAGGCACAAGCTAAAGCACCTTATTCAGCTTCCATTTTATTCTTTTAGGCTGCTATAATTGTAGATTTGACTATATGAAGAATGTCTCTCTTTCCTCTGTCTTCTATAGGCAAAGAAAGAGTACCTGTTATGTTTTTTAATTTGTTTTGTTTGCACTTTGATGGTAACGAGTTTTTTAAGTATATTGTGAGTGTAAGAGAGTGTGTATGACTAATGTATATATGGATTAAGCTCAGATGGACAGAACGATAACAGGGTGTTGTCAAACATAGGAAATGTTAAGTTGTATTCTGACTTTTCAGATGACCTCTCTCGCCACGCTCCCAGGGTTTCATCTCCGGCCTTGTAAAGCAGTTTCACCGCCACCGGTGACAAGTGGCGGTCGAAATGGGACTGAGGAAGGTTCAGATAGTTACAGCCTCACCATTCCATCTCGCTCTAACAAATATTGTGAGCAAAGTTGGATGAAAGGGAGGCAAAAAAAAAGAAAGAAAGACTAGATCAGTCCTGACATGTGACATGGTAATTCTTACATGCGAATGAGAGGTGATCATTGCAAGCCTAATCCAGAGGTCTGGTGAACCACAAGCTTTTTTCCAAAACTCCAAACTTTTACAGCTTTGCCATTTTTCTCTATTTATCCATAACCACATCTTCCTGATATTACCGCGCTGACCACCTACTGTCCTCTGAATATTGTACTAGGGGTAAAGTGATCCAGAAAACCTTTCAGGACATGCCGTGTTTCCATTTTAACAACACTTTTCCTCTCAGAAACAAGGATTGTTTATAAAAAACCTGCAGGCCAACAAGATACTTTCCACCCAGACAGGAGAAGTTGTCAGTCACCTCTTATATTAAAAGGTGGCAGACCAGGTCTAATAAGGCCACAGCCTCGTTGCAGTGTGTGGTGCATCTGTCATCTCATTACAAAGTTTAAATTATGGGGTATTTATTTCACCATATATATTTTTTATCTGGCTAACATTTTGTTCATATGTTTGAGAGCACTAGAATCGTTTCATGCGTAAAGGGAAACTTTAAAAGTCTGTCGCTTAAATTTAGACATCCCATTGGTTTCAATGAAGCACTTACACCCGCTATTAAGTTTTGGATTAAGCTTGCAATGCACTGAAGATTAGATCTGTATCAAGTGTCCAGGAAATGGCACCTGTTTTTTTTTTTTTTTTTTTATAAACTGATTTGTGTAGTGCTGTTTTCTTTTTTTTTCTTTAAATCTTACATGCAACACTACATCCTTGAACACTGTAAGACATCTCTCACACCTGCCGTGCTCCTGGTTGTTTTCAGGAAACCTGCCTCACCACCACAAACAACAACCCGTCACTCTGTCACTCGAGCTGTGATATTTGAATCAGTCTGATTTATAAAATTTACCCTTGTGAAGTTGCAGTGAAACTGGAAGAGCAAATTATTAATTGTTGATAATCAAAACGCCAAATGATCTATTTGTACCCAGTTATAGTATATTTTGAAGCATTGCTTTTAACCCTTAGCCTATTTTGTGGTCTGAGAAAGATTATGGCATTTAATATATATACACTTTGTGTTTGTTAGAATATTGAGTGTGCACAATTTTACGAGAGCTTTGAAGTTGAATTTTAGTTTCAGTACCCCCCCTCCCCTCTCTAACATCTTCCAACAGCTTTCATGTTTGTGACATGCATAGAGTGATCCTGCTTGCTTGGTAGATATTTTATTACACATGTTAAAGGTAAGATTTCTCTGACAGACTGTCCACACTGTTGTTGTACTTGTTGGTCTTCAATAAACATTCACTGAACCCTGAACTCTTTGTTTGTGTGCTCTTGATGATATAACAGTTGAATTAAATAGATAGCACCGGTAATGTATTCATAGAAATCACTTTGGTTTAAATAAATATTACAGTGTCGCAGCAACATTATGCTCCAATATGAAGCAGAATAATGCCACCAAGTGGTGAGTGTTAAAACATTGTGCATTCAGCTGGCAGACTGCCTCTGTGTTGAATCTTCTGTAATGTGAATCTTTAGCTCTTGTGCTGTGTCTTTGTTTCCTCCAGGTGTCGACTTGCTGTTAAAGGTGAAATATGAATACACTAGTCCACCTGACATACTGCAAAGGAGAAGATAAACACAATCAGTTGCTGAGCCATGGAAAATACCACTGTGGCATTTTTTACTTTCAGTCACTGATAACACATTAATTAAATTAAAATTGTTTGTATAAAACTGTCCAACCCTGTACACAATGGCTTTGCCGAGGATTAGATTTTGACTTAGACATGGAAATACATTTCACAATGCCACTGCTAAAGAAACATTGTGGCTGCATGTGATCATTTGATCAAATTCCTCTGACAGTTTCCAGTTGAGAGACATTTAACAAAATATGTTGGTGACAAACTATTATTAAATTACAAAATATATATGAATATAAAACATTGCATCAATACAAACGTTGAAGGAAAAATGCAATCTTACCAAATGCTGAGGCCTAGGAAGTTGGTCCAGGAAAACAGATAGTCTCCACCCACAAAAATACCAATATATGCTACTGCAACATTCTGGTGAAAAGTTGTACAGATTAGTGACAAATCTCATGGCCAAAAACATGGGATATTAGAAATGATGATACAAAATTACACATATTTGTTTATTTCAGTCATAGGCTTAAAAAAAAAAACACTTACTATTCTTAAAGAAATTAATTTGGAGGGTTGTCTAACCTTGGCGGAGATATGCAATGTGTGTGTTCATGTCTACATCAAGTGTTCATATCAGTGTGCTCTTACCTTTATTGCCCCTACCACTGTAGTGGTAAGTGCAGAGTTATAATAGCTGCACAGGACTATGGAATACATCAACACAAACCTGAAAGAACAGAGCCGAGTCTTAAGAAACTGTACTGACTGAGGCAGTGATGTAAGGGCTATGTATTTACTGTATGTCTGCTCTTTAGAAAATCTATGTGTTCTTGAAGAGTTACTGAAGAGTTTGATCTGAATTCTAATCACATACCCCATGAAGCAAGACATCAAGAAACAGACAACAAATGTGGCTTTAACCCAGTCCTCAAAAGCGACTGCCTGTGGATCAGAACACACACACACACATCAGTCAGGCAGGAAAATCATCCGCAAGCACCCAGAGACTGTGAGATTGCAGTTACTATATGTACCTTGTGTAAATCTCCAGTATATGCACTTGCCAAGACAGTGGGGATGACAATGATCACAGCATTGTAAAATAAGACGCCATACTTCCCAAGGCCCTTATAAAAAAAAAAAAAGAGAGAGAAAAAAAAGGGTGGGGATTTAGACATAATATAACCAAAGTCCAAACTATGGACATCATGTGCGAAGATTCTTGTGATACAAACATCAAAACTCAAAAGTAGTTGCTTTTACTCTGTGTTAACATTTTAGAGTCTTAATAATTCTTCCCATTTTATTTCTAAATAAGTCAACAACTGTCGACATCTGAAATGATGAAAGCCAGAATAAGAGGCGGTGCTTTTATTCTAAGAAATTGTATCCAGCTGTTTCCCACATGTACGTACATGTATTTGCTACTAGGGAGAGTGGTGTTTTCAAGATACTGTTTACTTCAAGGGTGGGTGGAAAAACCCAAAGCCATCGCCTTATAATGCCTAAAGTTAAAAACATGAGCACCCAGTCCACCCATCAAGTCTGTCAAGTTTTTAGGACAAAAGAAAGGAACAAAGAAACAAGTTTAAAATCTCCCTTATTTGGCAGGACAGCTGTGCAGTAAGACAATCTGCTTTGACCTCATTCTTTTTCTGGTACTTGCCCCTTTCTGTTTGCCTTTGGCTGTTCAGAAACTTCCAGCAACATACAGTGTGAATGATCTACAGGATGTGCAGGGGACGTTACCTCACTGCCAAGTTTCTGTTTGGTGTATACACTGTTGGCAGCAGTGAAGGCATCATTGAGCAGGATGAAGGTGTAGCCCTCCACATCGAAGGCCAGGTCAGAACTACCAATAGAGGGGAGAAGAAGATCAGGGGAAAGCACAGATGTCCAGTCTGCACAGAGTTGCAGCCTTAAAGCCATCTTTAAACAACACAACACAGAAAGAAAAATCATACCTTGCAGCAACAATGGCACCAAAAACTATCGCCATGACACTGTAGATAATATGTTTTGGAAACGTTTTCCTAGAAAAAAAAAGAAAAAGAAAGGAATGCTGAAAGATTCAGATCAAAACCAAACAAAGGACAGGAAGAGGCATGTGGACTGAGCGATTTGAAGACAATATAAAAGATGCTCCACCCATCCTACATATGAGCAGGGCAATAGATTCAAAGACACTTTATGGTCTTTATGGTTGTTTTGTGTCTCTCTCTTTGTGACCTCTCACCAAGAAATGTTGACAGTCTCTTAAAACACAGACTCTGGCTCAGGGACCCCTGACCCCTTTGGGCCCAGTACGCCTGTTCAATAATTCACCCATGGGTATTGGTCTTTCCACTGTCTATATGCTGTTCCTCACCATCTTACATCTTACATCTTACTTCCTTCCCTGCACTGGAAAGCCTGATCCTCTGTAATTCTGATGAACCCCTCATGCAAAATCAGTATTCAACAGTATAAAGACTTTCTTTGTCTTACCTGAGTATATATACTTCCAAGATCATTGTCATTAATATGGTGAATTTCCGTAGTACTGTAAACATGGGTAAACTGCAAAAGATAACATGTTTTTGGACAGAACACGTAAATCAAGAGCACTGGGATGTTCAGGGACCAAAAATCTGTTAATTTAAATAACAACCTGAGCTTTTTGGTGCTGCCCAGTCCTGTTACATGGTTCCCAACATAGAGTAAAGGAAGAGGGAAAATCTGGCAAGAAATTAAAAGTGTATAATGATGGATAATGTGAAATAGAGTATAATTAATTGTGTGTGGAAGATGAAAAATTAAAAAAAAAATCTCACTTTCAAGGGAATACTTCTGTCAAAGTCTTGAAACTGGACTGTTTTGGTCTTTTTTGCAGCATAAAGCACAACAACAGTGACGATCATCTGGAAGGAGCAAAAGGGGGAAACTGTGAAGTGACTCTGTGGGTGATGCGACAAGAAACAAACACCCACATCCGGGACATCTTACCTGGCCAATACCCAGACACAGGTAGGAAGGAAACCTGCAGAAGCCACACATAAACAAAAGAGGGGAGAGAGATGATTCAGTGCGATCGGACGCTTCTTCTGGGTGTGAGCCTCCTCTATTTACAGCGTGAATAACGGAGGTTGACAGCTGGACACAGCGCCACCTACCTGAAGCTCGTCAGCACCGTCTTATTCACCACCGTTATCAGGAACGAGCTGCCAGCGTAAAACACAGCGGAGAGGAACTTGTGCAGTCCGGAGTGTTCAACAGTTACTTGACAGGCCTCAGCAGACATTATAATCCGCAATAAAACACCCGCTAGAAAGTAAATTTAACTCAATTGCTTTTTCCTCTGAGGCGGGGTAATTCCTGGTTGCACTGCAAGTTTTGCTGGTGTTTCCTGTCAACCAATTGTTAACGCCCATACAGGAAGAAGGGACGAGTGGGTTGTCCCCGCATCATTACATAATTCAGAAGGGGAGTCAACCAAAGTGTTATCGGGGTTACTTCATCGTTATGATGCAATGCGATACAAGAACATAAAACCCTTTACCATGAAATAATTGTAAAGCATAGACTACCCTTTGTTGTGGTTTTGAATTGTGTCACTTGTTGCAGAGACCTTTGCCTCTGCAGCAGGTTTGTGTCTAACCCTGACCCTGTGACACACTGTTTTGATTCTCATGTTGAAACCCAGGAGTATAGAGGGTGCATTTCAAAGCACTGTGGCCAAGTACTTGACTCAGTGGTCACATGCACTCTATGTTCACAAAAAAAAAAAAAAAAAAAACACCTTCCTTGTGTTTAATTTAAGGTTTCGTTATGTGTAGCAGAATGTTTTTGTGGTTCCATCTGGACTTTACAGCAGACACAGCTGAGGGCCATGACTGTTTAGTTATGATGGTTGTGCTGTGTGCATTTCTCCATGGACGAACTTTGATACTTTCACATAATTTACAATATATAGCACTTACACCTGCTTTATAGTAAAATAAAAGACATCAATATGGAACCTTCAAGTAGTATTAAAGGCAGAAAGAGAACCACAAGCTTTTTTCCAACAGAAATGTCAGTGTATGTTTTTATATAGGCCAGTTCAGACTAGTGGGTTGTTATTGATTTAATAATAACACCTGTGCATCACATCATCAGCTCTCTGACGATGATGCCAAGTTAAACACTGACAGATGAAGTAGCTGTCAACCTTCTGTGGGCAAGTAGGCAAAACGTGTTCTGTGAAACTGTGTGCTGAAATACGCTGCACTCATAAATCTGCTTTTTGGAGACTAATTGCTTCTCTTAAACGTAGTTGGCTAGAGTCAGTAGTCTGAGCGGAAATTTTAATATGCTGTTGCTCAACAGATCTGACTGTCAAAAAAAAAAAAAAAAGCTTGGTGACTTTGCTGACAAGAAAACACTAAGCTGAAGTTGATGATTGATACTTGTATGCATGGTTTAACAAAACAAAGTTTGACACTGCAATATTGGCAGTGATTCATCATTACTGATCTTCAGTGAGGCATTTACTGGAAACAAGTGCTGGGACAAAAGATCTGACACCTCAGATGATCTCTAAAGTAAGATGGATTGTGTTAAATTTTGGGGTCAGTTACCTGAGAAAAAGCAGTGTATCCAGAACATGGTGCTGCTTTGCATGGACATCTGCACTCACTTGATAGCTCTGCCAAGTACATCACGAGACAAACATCTGCTACTTTACTGCAGTTGTGCTGCTGCTGCTTACGAACCGATAACTCACTTTACAAGAGTTTAGACTATAATGACAGAACTGAGCTTTATATGCTTCAATATTTCCACTAGAGGGTGCTATTGAATTGCAAAGTCTTCACAGTCGACCAGAAACCATCTTTTACTCACAACAGTGGCAGGTGACCACATGCACAGTCTTTACCTCAGCTTTACCTGCCTGTTTGAACAAAAATGATCTGACTTTGATCAACTCTACTGTCCTCTGAGGCAAGATTAGCCTCTTTCAAAGGTTTCTGGCAGTTTGTGAGTTCATAAATTCAGAGAGCTGTCAGCAGGAAGGCAAATGGTACACAGCTGTGAGAGTTTTTTCTTTTTCTTTTACCTGCAGCCCCATCTGTCACCAAGTCCATTTCCTCACTTTCTTTTCTGACACTGTTGCTGCTGATGTCATGGAGCCTAATTGTCTTTTTTTTAGCTGTTTGGATTTGACCTCAAAGCTCTGATGAAGGAAATTAAACTTAAACCACCACTGGAGGAACTTGCTCTGACTTGTGCACTCATATTCTCTGACTAAATTTATACATCTATGTGTCTAAATGACTGCAGTGTAATCTGCCGCAGGGTTTTTTTTTAAATCTTTATGGCTGGATAAATTATTAGTTACGATAACAGACCTTAGGTCTTAATTTGATTTATTGCTCGATGATGTGATTGCTTATGAAGAAGTGAACCCGTGAATTCATGTTCAATTTATTAAGTCAAATCAAGTCATATCTTATTTATGTGAGTGATCCACGGATCAGCAAAAAGGACACCATGCATCAGGGGGTCTTTTTTTTCCTATTGTCTTGTTATCAATGTATGTTTTACTTTACTTTCAATTTGGCACTTTTGGATTCTCATAAGATTTGTTGGTACTGTGAATTACAACAGGGATTTGCATAATAGCAAATTTGTTCATGAATGAAACTTGGAAAGCATTAGATGTTGCCTAAGGAAAAACAGTTGACGTGCACATTTATATTATTCCGGTCCAAATCCTCCACATAAAAGCTCTTCTGGATTTGTGCACATCTGATCATTTTCTTTGATTATTTAAATGCCACTTCTTCACAACACTTGATGTCAGGTTTGATGCCTTTCTCTTACACAATGGTGCAGAGACAGTTGAATTTTATGAGAAAGTGAGACAATTTCTCCAATCAGTACTTTATTTATAAAAAAAAGATGCAAACAATTATAATGTAATCTGGCAGGTTGGAACATTGGTTTGTTTACAAGAGAGGTCTGGGACAGTGTTTGTGCTTTGTAGATGTCTTTTTTTAAATGAAAACATGAGAATTATAAAAACATGAAAGTAAACATATATACATCCAAAAAGTACAAGCAAACATAAAAAAAAGTTACTCAGGTACAGTAACTGAAACAAAAATAAATCAAATAAAGGAGTTTAGTGCACTGGGATTAGTTGTGACAAGGGGAGGATTACAGTGTGGGTTATATCACCGCACCATCACCAGAGAACAAACCCATTTTACTTTCATTTCACAAGCAAATGTAGTTACATTTTCCAGATTAAACTACAGTTTTTTTCTTATATTCCTCACACATCAATTTTTTTCTTATATTCCTCACACATCTATAGTCTCATAAGCCACAACACTGACGACAGTTTACACATCTCAGTTTACATGACATTTCTTATTACAAAATAAAGACTAAATCCAATAATGTGAAGTACAACATAGCGCCCTCCACGTAATCAATAAAAATAAGTCACAAAGAGATTCCCCAGATGAAAACTATTTCTGGTAAACACCAGCTTTAAAGAATGGGACGTGGGAGAGTTTTCATTCCATCTTATCATCTCAGTGAGCTGCTTTCAGCTTGCTGTATCCCTTTTCCATCAGACGATCCACCAGTGGCTTTAGTTTGGGAGAGGCACAAATGGGTTTCTTCATGCCCTTTACGTACAGTCTGTAGACACACAAAGAGACAGAAATGTGTTTTAGGTACACGTCTTAGCTCATGAATAGACTGGCGATATAGATCAAGATCTGAATGAATGATCACTGTGAGGCATATGATGAGATGAGATCTGTATTCACTGAGGATCATTTTTGATCTTCACCACTTACACCAGAGCAGAGATGTTACAGATACTGCCGCTTAGCTGTTCGTACTGTCTTTCCACGTTCCTCAGGATATCTTTTCTGACCATGCCCCTTGTTTTGACACAACATTTTGGGATTCTAGCTGTAATGTAAAATGAAGAGCCGTGGTAAGAATAGCGGAAAGCAACAGATCGCAAGCATCTGATGAAAGTCAACAAACTAAAACTAAATGTAATGACAAAGCAGATGGATGAAAATAATAAAGAGCTAGATTCTGATTATGAACTGGTTGGTTAGGATTATTTACGTACGACACATGCACATGTAAAATAAATATCATAACAACACATTAACATCAACACGGTTACTTTTCCAAAATATACACTTAATTAAAGGCATGCAGATGTCCTATTAACTCATAAAAGTGATTCAAGTTCAAATGTTTTAACACAGGTATTCGTCATTCTTACCTTCAGTGGTGGTGATGGCCAAAGCCAACAGACAGACAATCACAATTGCAACTTTCAGATCCATGATGGCAGAGTGAATGAGTGGCGGAAACTGGTCCTCGCTGCTTAAATACTGGCTCTCAACAAACAATCACACACACAGACGCACAGACACACACAGACACAGTCACATTTGCAGGAAACAAATATCCTTGATGAATACAGGTATGCTCCACACAGACAGGCTCAGACAAGTTTAATAACCACTCTTTCAACAGAACTTTATTTGATCTTGATTGAAAGCTCGGTGAATTCCACACGCAGACTCACAAACGATAGAAAATGGGTCACAGTTAGAGGTTGTATTGAAACTTTATTATGGACAAATCCCTGCTTGAGCATGGTGTTGCAGCTCAATCTGACACCAGCATAAAAATTAAAGAAATAATAAATATCACCTATTTCATATGTTAATTTCTATAGTGGAAAGCTCTAACCTGGTGGTAAGTTGGCCTGGCGCTGCAGTGGAAAAAACATTCCCATGCATTGTGTTCTCAGGTGTGGCTTTCTAAACTTTTGTTGCATGTTGTGCAATTTCACAAAGCGTGCAAGGACGCAAGATAATAATAGTAAAAAAAAAATAATGATAATGATAATTCAAATTTCCCTTGGGTAAATTCTCCGGTGGAGCTGGTTTCTGTGGTGTTCTTTTTGGAAAGTTGGTAATGTGCTAGCAGACAAACAAAACAATCTCTATGACAGTTGGTTTGGTTTTCAACTTTGAGTGAAACTAAGTACCTGGCCCCATGTAAAGCCTTCAATCCACAAGACTTCCTCTTGCCTAAGCAAGTAGTGTGTTTTCTTTGTAAATTTAATCCAGGTGATTTGTTTAGAATTTTAAAACAAGCTTCTGTGGTCTGGTTTGACTACACTGGATGCTCTATTAAAATTACTTTACAACTTGCTTTATCCATTTAAATGTTTTGAAATTAGATTTTGGATGAAGTGTTTTTTGACAGACACATATAATAGCCATTGTGCTGCCCTCGCAGTGCATGTGTCGATGCAAGGCTAGACAGCCAGATAACGGTAGCTAGAAGCCCTCCAAAAAACCACAAGGCGTTTGACGTTTCTTGTCCTTTAATGAAGTCCTCAATTCCACAACCGCCGTAAAACTGAAGAATACAAACATAAAGCATACTTTACTCACTTAAATCACAGTATGAGTAAGCATAGAATAAGTACATTACAGTTAGCCTCCATGAATGAACAAAATTGCAGGGGGTTCTGCATATCTTCGACCTGAGCCTGAGTCTGGAGAGGGTTCCTAAATTGTGGAAAACCTCCTGCGTGGTTCAAGTGCCAAAGATTGCACACCCCAGGGAGCCCAACCACTTCAGACCTGTGGCCCTGACTTCGCACCTGATGAAGACCATGGAGAGGCTCATTCTGCACCACTTCTGCCAACTGGCGAGCTCAGCGCTGGACCCCCTACAGTTTGCCGACCGGCCTGGCATTGGGGTGGATGACGCCGTTATCTACCTGCTACACCGATCCCTCTCTCACCTGGAGCAGGTGGGGAGCACTGTGAGGGTCATGTTCTTTGACTTCTCCAGTGCTTTCAACACCATCCAGCCTGCACTGCTGAGAGGGAAGCTGGAGGCAGCTGGAGTGGACGAGCAGCTGACCACATGGACCATCGACTACCTCACCAACAGACCACAGTACGTGAGGCTCCAGAACTGTGTGTCTGATGTGGTAGTCTGCAGCACGGGGGCACCACAGGGCACAGTCCTCTCACCCTTCCTGTTCAGCCTGTACACTTCAGACTTCAGG